>JAGVSP010001159.1:0-119363 GCA_022494985.1 Micrasema minimum
GCAAACGGTTCTCTTTATTTTTTAATCGCCTAAGTAATAATAATAGAAATAGAAATCGTTTTGTCAAAAACGTGGACTTAAATATATTTAGAATTATCAGATTTTTAAAATTATAAAATATATCAGCTTACTATGTACAACATATGGACTCCACAAATTGCCAAGATGTCGTCGGTCGCCCAAAGTTTTCTTAAAAAAATAATCTTGGTACTATGTCGATTTATAAAAAAAAAAAATTCTATGTAAATAAACATTTTATAAACAGTATTTGAACCCAATGAAAACTTAATAAGGCCAGGATCTTAGGTAGTTAGAAGGACTAGCGAATGAGACGAGAGTAATAGATGTCCTGACGATTTAACATAGCCTTTGTTTTAGTCCCGAAATAAATCTTAAGGTCCTTGATAAGCCGAGAAAATCCTTTTCATTACCGTTGTTTCAACTAAGACTCCGTATCGACCTTATTCTACTGTTTTGTTCCCTGATAGGGTAAAGTATACAATTCGTCGTCGTGGACTACCCACGTTTTCGGCACACTCTCTCTCGCAGATTTAATGTAAATAATAAAAACATGTGACATGATACAATGATTATGATTATCAAATGTAACCTAAAATGATTACTCACCGTTTTATTTTTATTTTAGCACCTAAAAAATAACATAAACATCATCAAGTAAGAACATAATCATGTTTTTTCCATTTAAAATCAATAAGGGAAAATAAAATTTCAGAGGTTTTTTAAAAGTCGCCATAAATTACACAAAAGGCTTCACATAAAAACAAAAAACGTCATAAGAAGCAAGATATTAAAATTATTCACTTTTAGCGTTTCCTTCTGCGAATGACCTCTTTTTACCTTCCGTTAAATATTTTTTTATGAGCCTAAATTAATACTGCAGATATTTAAAACATCCTCATTAACCGCCCTCTCAATATTTAACATTTTCAAAGTATTTTAACATTAGAATATCTAAAAAAAAAAAAAAAAAAATACTCAATATTCTAAAAATATAGTGCAATGCATACATGTCGAACTCGTGGTGCAGTGGTTAGCGCATTGGGTCGTAGGTTCGATTCCCGACGGAGTATTATAAAAAAAATATGTGGTTAGTAAAATTAATTTAATTAATTAAAATTAAATAAAACTCAGCAGTACTTAAGTATTCGGAGGCGCCCAATTCTGGAGGATTGTACATGTACAGAGACAATGTTGGACGTCCTCATGACTGAGGTCATAAGGACGTCATGGAATCTCGATTTCTTCGCAAACAGGGGCAACTTTGAGCTTTTCTTGGAGTTTGTCGGAAAGGGGGGTGAAAAAGGAAAGTGCGATACCGCGTGGGACCCAAAATATATGTAGACATATGTAATAGATGCATGAGTAGTTTGGTGGATGTTGGACTGGACTGAACTCATATTTTGAACGTTCATTCCCATAAAAGGGAGTAGTTGTACTAGTGCTAGCAGTAGATTTAGTGGGGTAGTCCCCGTCTGATCCCCCTCGCTCGCTTGGGTCCCTCGGGAGTGCGTTTCTGGGGTCTGGCGTGGGCGTTCTTTGGTGGAGTCCTTCTTTCTACTTTCCTATGGGTATTTTGTGTAATACTGTGTGACTTGTTTTAGTTAGGTTAGGTTAGATAATATGAAAATCACATGCAAATAAATATATTTAATGTTGACCCCCTACGGGAATCGAACTCACGGCCTCATGTATGGTAGCCAAATGCACTACCGCTATGCTACAAGGCGGACGATCTATGCAGGAGATGATTTTTTCACATTTTTGTTCGCATTAACGTTTGTTAACAATAATGGAAATGGAATTATTACTAGATATTATTGATATCCTAACAAAGACAGAGAAACTCTGGAAACGAATATGGATTATCTAGGTGTTTACAGGGCTTATGACCTGTCATTGGCTGGGTTAAGTGGCTGGGTTGAGTTATTATTGTTTTTTTTTAATAGTGTCATTTATTGTTTCTGTCATGTTATTCAGCTGCTAGAATTTTGTGTCGGTTACGTTGTTTAGTTTAACTTAATAAGTTGTCTAGTTTAAACGCTAAAAGCTACACATATTCAAAAAGGCGGTAAACGATTCTATATACCTATAATGTTTTTACCACTTGTGCAGGGGGTAATAAGGAACATTTTTTATGAGAAAACATCACCAAAATTACGGCTCAATATGGTCGTAAAAAGATAGGTAAAGTATTAATAAATAATAAAGTATAAGAATACAAAGTCATGTTCAGTCAGAGTTCTTTTTGACTCATGATATATATAAATACTCTTGTCATAGTAAACTTTTGGAATTATTATCTTACAATTTAAGTCTCCCGATACAAAAATATGACAGTTGGTTAATATGTTTACTGCTCAGTTAAGGCTGCTCCTGAGACCAGCATTAGAAACTTTTGTGTTTTATGAATATAACATTTTGGGTGTGTTCAAATACTTGTACACAAATCTTGGTGTGGATATTCGCTATTAAGCAGAATGGGGAATATTGTAGAACGTAAAGTGGCCACTTAACCCAGCCAATGACAGTTCATAAGCCCTGTAAACGCTCGAATATCCATATTCCTGAATTTGGAAAAAATTCTACTTTTAAAAATATTAATCTGGATTCTACAAAAGCCATAAGTTTCGAGAATATTATAACGCATACTTCAAACTATTTTTGTTAGTAATGTGTAGGTAAATTTGTGGAAAAAAATTACGGTAAGCACTTATTTTTGTATTTTATAACAGTCGATAATTCTGGTAGGTTTCAGCGAAAAAAAGTCATTAAAGAGCATATATAGTTTTCTGGAGAATTCAGTAGTTCGCTATTTTTACTTGTTCCTAGAAACTTTGCGGTCACATTTAGTTTTTTTCCACGATGCAGTGCAGTGCCCTATGCACCACTGGGTGAGGATAAGAGAGTAGAGTTTATTGCCTTCGTTATCCTCTTAAATGTAACATCATATCCTTGTCAACTTTTGTGGATTACTCGGAAAACATTTAGACAGCCCGAAACAAGTTTGGAAAACTTAATACGTATACGTCAAAACGTTACACATTGTTTTTAGACATAATATTAGTAAGAATTTTAGCTGAAATTATATTTGTTTTGTTGGAAAATGAAACACCTGTTTCATCGTATGTATTTATTTCAAATTAGTATAGTCTTACTAAAGAAAAAATATTATTTATTTATTTATTTATTTAATTTGTACAAAATACTTTGCACTCCCTATTGAGTTACAAAACTCATTCTGGGACAGATTAGAAAAAGAAAGACTAAATATTACAATACTCAGATTACAGAGTTAACAATGCTAAATCTAAAAATACAATAATCACAGAAGGAACAATAATCACAAAAGGAACAAAATAGAAAAATTAGCCATTATCATTATTAATAAAGATATTTAAAAAGTAGTCTTTAAGTGCTTTGTTTTGGGATTTCGCCGTCTTTTGATTTTGAATTTCGTTTGGTAGTTTATTGAATTGAGTGCGGGCAATGCCTTCTAAAGACTTTACGCCAAATTTAGTTGAATGAGATTTCGACACGTATAGTTTTTTAGAGTTTCGTGTGTTATGGCTGTGGATATCGTAATTGAACTTGTACTTTAAATTAGTGTGAACCGAAGAATTTATGATATTCAAAATAATGAAATAATCTGTCCTAATATCTCCTTTCATCATATTAAGAGATAATACATATAACTGGTGAAATGTAACTTGTAGTACAACCCGTAAGCTGGTGAATCTACATCATATTTAGAGTCGAATGTGGAATAAGACTTATGAAGCTAGGTTTGAAAAAAAAATTAAAAACCGCAGATTAAATAAAATTGCACAAATTCTAATTAAAATGCAGGTTTTTATTTTGTTTTCTTTATGAATAGTATTAATTTGACCAAACAAATTATATTTTATGGCAATTTACTAAAATTTATCAAAAAATAAATAAATTTTTGATCAGTTTTCTGGAAAACAATGGGTCTAATAAAAAAAATTTTTTTTTTTACAAATTGACTCCAAATTTATATGATGTAGATTCACTGGTGTCCCGCTTGTACATCGAGTTTTGTTATACGGTGTATATGTGTTATAGTGCAGTATATCTTGATCATTTTATTGCATAAAGGCAAGATGATGCGGGTCAGCATTTGAACTCCATGTAAAATATTTTTGAACATTTGCATAATATAAAGATGACTAAAATATGCATTCGTTAATATTTAATGTAAAAATTTTAAAATATAAAAGGTACTTGTACCGTTTACTCATAAAGAAAAAATGATCAGTCTTACGCTTCACAACCAGTCCAAGGTATCACACATGAAATATTAATATGAAACTACATGTAAATAAATATTTTATGTTGACCCCTTACGGAAATCGAACTTGAGACCTCATGCACAGAAGCAAAACGCGCTACCACTATGCAACGAGGCGGACATGAAAAAATATTTAATGATTTTTAAATTACTAGCATGAATATTTTCTTTACATTCAAATATACCTATAATCTGAACTTCTTTTCGCCAGTATGTATATTTCGGAGTCTCTCTTCCGGATATTTTTTTTTTCATTTTTTAAAAGGACAAAGGGAGCTTCCCTAGTTAATTTAGCTCCAGGCTCAAAACCACCCTTTTCAAACACTGCAAAACACACTTGACGAGATATTAAAGAAAAATGAGGTGGAGTGTTACCCCCAGATTTAAAATTAGATACAGCGAAAACAGGCCAATTATAATGTAGCAAAATATGTTTCTTTCGAATAATGTTAATTATTTGATGCTTCGAACAAGAATTTCAGAAAAGTGAGATTCCATTCCATTCCAGTCTAGTCACTCACTACCTCATTAATAGGGATCTACGTTATCACTAGACATCTAAGTCACACGTTTCGTGTATTGGCCGAAGTGCTGGAGTCTTAAGACGGTAGAATTTGATTATAAGTAATGTTATGAAATTAACCCTAGGAAGCGCATATTTTTAGAAAATTTGTATGGCCACGCCCATTCTAGTGAATTTATTTATTTCTGGATGATTTATAAAGCGCTATTTTTTCGAGAATTGCCTCAAGAGCGCTGTACAATAAAGAGGCTAGATATCAACACGTCTTGCAGCTACCTAGGGTACGGATGGTTGGTATTTTTTTCTAGCCTCCTACAGTTGAATAAAAAAACTAACTAACTAACCATCACGCCATTTTCCCGTAGGGATGGGCAAAAAGGATAGAACGCCATACCACTCTGT
Source organism: Micrasema minimum (assembly GCA_022494985.1). Taxonomy (NCBI): domain Eukaryota; kingdom Metazoa; phylum Arthropoda; class Insecta; order Trichoptera; family Brachycentridae; genus Micrasema; species Micrasema minimum. Next base: position 5,256 of record JAGVSP010001159.1, read on the forward strand.
CCTGACAGACTTCCTTTGCTTCCTCTACATTCATACATCTTCTCATGCACATACGCCGATTATTCCGACTTTTCACATGACAACTTTCAAGTACTTGACGTACTTGGTCATGCCATGTCTTTCTCGACCTTCCGCGGCTTCTACGTCCAGGCACACTTGCATTTTAACTTATTTTAGCCGTTCTTTCATCACTCGTTCGCTCCACATGACCAAACCATCGTAAAAGCCCTTTCTTAGTTTTGTCGATAATGCTTATCTCAGCCTTGCACTCTGCTCTAATTTCGACATTTGTACACCTATCATATATAGTCTTACCACACATTCGCCTGAGAGATCGCATGACGCATCAGATTTCAATAAACGATATAAAAAAATATTTCAAAGTCAATACATACTTTTCTTGTATCCATTTCTTGTTCGAAAGTTTGATACATCACAAGGTTTTTTTAATGTCAGATTTCCCACAATTTTCATACAAAATCTAAATCTCCTTAATCGCCCACTAACATCGGTGCATTGAGAGTAAACACCATGTATTGTAAGTTATCACATTAGTCACCAAACTTTCAGTCGAATCGTCACAAAATGATCTCCTCTAAGTAGCAAAGTTTAATGTCGATCTCCAGGGAATGTAATTAGGATATCTACAATTTATACATGCGAGTTATAAATTATACAAAATACGTTAAATAAGTTAGGAAACTGTTAATTATAATTACACCTGGCAACTCGGGAAAACGTGTTAAGACTGGATATTTTAAATTTATGTAAATTGCGAGTTTAACAAGATAAATCTCTGATAGCGTATGAGCACACTAGACTGAAGAGAAATACGAAGTACGGTTTGACGATATTTTTTCTGATATTATTGATATCCGAACAGAGACAGAGAAACTCTGGAAACGAATGTGGGTTATCTAGGCGTTTACAGGGCTTATGACCTGTCATTGGCTGGGTTAAGTGGCCACTTGACGTACTACAACATTCCCCATCCCACCCATCATCTGATAACCATATATGACAAATTTTGGAACTACTATAAATTGAACTCGTCTTCGTCGTTCCGCTTTACAGAATTTTTATATGCTAGTGTCATCTGTTGAGATGATTGTAAAGCATTTTTTTTGGCAATCATCTTTATAAGTGTAGGGAAGATATTTTTTCTATTCGAATTCGATTTCTTCGATCCAAAAATTCTATAATACGTCTGCAGTTAATTTCAGAACTAAGGGACGTAGACGTGACTTAAAAAGAACGAACGGGAATTAGTGGCCAATCTCTAGGCTTGCAGGCAGTTTGTGGAATCCATATGTCCCATATAGGGAGCAGCTATGGAATGATAATGAATACTCGCATACCAGGTTACATCACAAGAATCTGCCAATTATGCCTTTTATAATACCTACTACTCGCATAAACTGCATCCAAATAAATGATAGTTAAATGTTATCTAGGCGTTTACAGGGCTTATGACCTGTCATTGGCTGAGTTAAGTGGCTAATTGATGTATTACAACGTTCCCCATTCCGCCCATCATCTGATAACCATATATGACAAATTTTTGAAACTTGTATTGTATATTGAACTCGCGTTCGTAATATCACATAACAAATGAATTTCCCACTGGTGACATCTGTTGAGGAGATTGTTAAGCATTTTTGGCAATCAATCTTTATTGGTGTAGGTAAGGCTCATCCGAACTTAATTACTTACTAGAAGACGCCTGAAGATATCTCTCCAATTTTTATTTGCTTTATATTTTATCCAGTCAATATTTTTAACAACATTTTGAATGTGTACAAACACTGTGTTTGTACACATTCAAAATGTTGTTTTATAGATTTTATTGACAATACTTAAATTTCTTACGATGAGTGTTCTACAAATTTTGGGAATTTTACGTCACGTGACTTGAATGCGTTCGTCGCCACAGTCACAGTGCATTTCGATCCCCTTTTTTTCTGAACCTAAATCGATCAATAAGAACTTATCGAAAGAAGCAAAATTGGCAGTACACAACGGAGTTCTGGTACCAACCCTTATGTATGGTAGTGAAGCGTGGTGTTGGAAAAAGAAGGATGAAAGTAGACTGAATGCTGTTGAAATGCGATCTATGTGTGGTAAGACTATGTATGATAGGTGTACAAATGTCGAAATTAGAGCAGAGTGCAAGGCTGAGATAAGCATTATCGACTAAATTAAGAAAGGGCTTTTACGGTGGTTTGGTCATGTGGAGAGAATGAGTGATGAAAGAACGGCTAAAAGAAGTTTAAATGCAAGTGTGCCTGGATGTAGAAGCCGCAGAATGCCGAGAAAGACGTGGCATGACCAAGTACCAAGTACATGAGAAGATGTATGAATGTAGAGGAAGCAAAGGAAGTCTGTCAGGATAGAGTGGTATGGCGTTCTATCCTCTCTGCCTACCCCTACGGGGAAATGGTGGTCAGTGATGATATGATGGTCAGTTAGTTAGTTAAATAGACAATCTAAGTATTAAATGTACGTAATACAGGACTTAAGATACAGATTTGGTAGAAATGTTCAATACTATTGTCTGCGAAATATTATATCAAGGGAACCCTAGAAATATAAAAATATAATATTTTTTCTTTTTTAACATTAAATTGAACTTGTATTTTAAAACGTGCGAAAATTTTCTGTATTGCTTCCATTCCGAGTAGTTTATTGATTATCTTAAAACGATTTGGTAATAGAAAATCAATTGGCTTTGAACGGCTCGGAGCACCTTTTTAAAATAAGATTTAAGACCCATGTGATTTCTCGATGAAAGCAATCATGTCAAAAAACAGACCAAGTGTCCTTTAGGGGTTACCACAGATTGGCTCTAACCATGGAGGGTTAAAAAGGGTTAAATATTTGAGTTAAACAAGGGATCTATCTGCTTATGGGGTGAAGGTTGGCCGAAAGGTTTTATGGGTTATTTCCTAGTGATTTGGGACTAAAGGGTTTGGTAAAAAATACAGAGGTGGCTAAGAAACACAATCTTCAACAAAGACAAATTAATCAAATCAATAAAAAAATATTTAAAGTAACTAATTAAAAAACCATCGCGCTATTTCCACGAAGAGTAGGCATATTCTCATGCACATACCTCGATCATTCCGATATTTCACATGTCCACTAATCAATTTTAATAGGTATTTGTAAAATAAAATAAACGTGATTTTTCCCCATTATGAGCTATTCATTTCACTATCGTCGAAACTGTTTTTTTTTTAATTTACCATCAACCCTTTTTGCATGGTAATTATATATATCCTTTATTTCCGCTATTCATTTTTCCAATTTCGTTTTTAAATCACCATAAAAAAATATTGTGGTAAAATGGCCATGGAATATCATGATGTGGTTTCGGAAATGGCAGTTCTATTCACGGATAAAATATCCCCAGCCCTTGTGATGGTTTATATTTGAATAGTATTTTATTTAAAGCGAATAACCTTTAATATCGGCCATTTTGGATAAGGGTCAGCGATGGCCGTCAATATTCTGACAATCTTTCAACAAGGAATATAATGGAAAACGGGAAAATCGGGTATAAGGTGTTCTGGACACTTTTCTAAGATACCTTTTGAAATATAAAAATTAAAAAGGACGTACCAGCAGAAATTACTAACTCTAGCCAGGTATAACTCTAATACAGACTGCGAATTAAGTTTCGAGTATCCGAAAAATGATAAAATAATGAACTTGGAGATATTTTTAAAATTGAAATCCTTTTAATTTTGAACAAGTTTTGACGTGATAACGTCTAATAAATCGATGAACGCCGGCTGCACACACGAAAAAGCATGACTCATTGTCACGTTCCGCTTGAGCCGAGTGTGCAAGCGAGAGCGCGGAACAAGCGATAGAGAGACACGATCGGTCTAAGCGTTTCGGTTTGTGACGCATCTATCTCTCTTCCGCTCCATCGGCCGATGCGTCCGAGTAGATGGGAGACAGCAGCAGCACACAAGAAGAAAAAACAAAAAAAATATTAATTTATGGAAAAAATTAATTTTCATTTAACTGCTGCTTTTTATTATACAAAATAATGATAATTCAGTAATAATAATTCAATTCAATTCATAAAAGTATGCTATTTTTCATCAATGTTTTCTTATGACGTAAAATTATCGTCCGTAAACCGACTTTACAGAAGACCAAAATTTTTTTAAAATATAATTCTGTTTTGGTGAGAGATTTGGCCGGTGATAGGATCTGCTGGTGGGATCTTGTGATGTACGCATGCTTTTCATAGGAGCAAGCGTGGTGGAAGAAGAAGTTTAGTTTAATTTCTTTTCACTTTAATCTCCATTTGATGATGATTTTATTGAGGTTTCTCTTACTTCATTCATGAGTGTTTATTTAAAAAAATATTACTAGGCACACGTGCCCGTGGTACAATTCTGGAAATTTTCTGGTACCTAAAGGCCCAAAAGCCACATCACTTTTTCAGCGGGTTTATTTCAGTGATTTTCATGAAATATCTATTTATATGTGATTTTAATATTGATATTTCATGTGCGACCTTGGACTGGCGCTGAAGCGTAAGACTGATCACCTTGTCTTCATGAAAACAATGATCAAGACTCACTGCACTCGGTGTACCGATGCAGTGCCCTATGCGCCATTGGGTGCGGATATGTGAGAGTAGTAGAAGTAGTAATTTTAATAATTTTAGTAATAAGTAAAATAAAACTTTAAAGATATGGGTTTTAAGCATCGATCAATAAAAAGGTCTAGATGGGGCATCCTGTACTTGTAATATACTAACTTGCTTATTTTCCACATTTTTATTTTATTTATTTGTACATATATAAAGTTAAATTCCCTCTCAACTGCTAAACAAATTTTAAAGCAGGAATTTGCTTTCTATTACATTATGGTTTTTTTAAACACACATTTATATTTTCTTAGTTTGGAATGTTTTAATATTTATAATAATTTCAATATTTCATTACCATTACTATGTAGTGTTTTAATATTAATTTTTCATATTCATATTCAGCTTGTTATGTTTTAATAATTTATAATAATTTCAGTAGTTCATTAGTATGTAGTGTTTTAATATTCATAATAATTCCAATACCGTAGTGGTATTTAATGTTTTAATATTTATAACAATTTAGGACTGCCAATACCCAGCTCTTATTGGCTCCACAACCTCAACGCTCACCTGCATAGCTCAATCAGTTAGCAAAAGACTCACGAAAAATTTATAAAAGTAAGCAAGGATTGAAATACCACAGAGTTCAGAATATAAAAAAAAACAAAGCTATAGAAATTCAATGTGTGTAATTAAAATATAAGTATGTTTACAAGGTTAAGAAGATGTGTTAGGCACGGTAAGTATATAGGTTATAATTTTGACAAGATATAACAAAAGATATAATTGCAAAATATAGGTTGAAAAACTTAAGTAATGAATCCATCCATCGAATCATTCATACTGGAATTTACAAATTAAAAAGTTCTACGTCGAAGATTAAAGAAAAAAAACAGGCTAGTGTTGAGATGAACGAAGTGATTTGGAGGTTAAGAATTTAATTTTATGTAGAGGTGAAATTTTGAAGAGAGGTGAAGAATCCATGTATCGTCAGTGTGCAGTGTCCACCATCAGGACCTGCACGAGGTGAAGCTTTGTTAATTAGTCCTTTGAGGCATCAAATTGTAAATATATCCTCACACGTGGTCCAGAATTTCACGCGTGAGCGATGACGGATATGGGATAATATCTGCGTTCCGTGATGTACCGGTCAGCGTGTGACACTCGGTAACTAGCTGATAACTAGACACGGATCAGTGTCTAAGCCATTTTTTAAATTATAATATTCTAATATTATGTCAGGAGTAAGGAAGTATAATACAAGGGAGGGAATTAGACCTGAAAAGATTAAAGTGACTGGGCTGTAGTACGTAGTTTTTGATTCGGGATGGAAGTTAATATTAAAAAGCTATAACACTTACGATTACGTCTTCATTCCCCAGGATTTATGCCGGTCGGCCTGAATAGAAAATATGCGAGCCCGTTCGCCCATGACAGTTATTTTTTGCAAGAAGGAATCATAGACGAAAAAGCTCAGAACGAGATTTCACTTACCATAGACCCAGATTCCTGTGTAATGAAATAAGGTAGAATAACGGGGTCAAAAGTAAAAGTCTATTTTTTGCTATTTTTTATCAGTTAAAAGGAAGTCAGGAATGTCATTCTTACGAGAGGCGGGAGAATAACATGACAATACCCCCCCTCCAGAATCCCCCAATGACCCATAAAAAATTCCCCCCCCCCCCACACCCCCCCCCCAAATCCTTAAATACACTTGATTCACCACCCCCCCCCCCCCCCCCCCCCCCCCCGTCAAAGTAGGTACCCCCCCGCTTTGCGGCGATGCCCCCCCCCCCCCCCCCCCCGCCCCCAACCCCCCCCCCCCCCCCCCCCCCCCCGAATATTTACCCACCCCCCCCGTTTTGTAATAACCCCCCCCCCCCCCCCCCCCCCCCCCCCCCCCCCCGCCCCCCCCCCCCCCCCCCCCCGACCCCCCCCCCCCCCCCCCCCACCCCCCCCCCATACAACATCCCCCCCCCCCCCCCCCCCCCCCCACCCCCCCCCCCATCCCCCCCCCCCCCCCCCCCCCCCCCCCCCCCCCCCCCCCCACCCCCCCCCCCCCCCCCCCCCCCCCCCCCCACCCCCCCCCCCCCCCCCCCCCCCCCCCCCCACCCCCCCCCCCCCCCCCTCCCCCCCCCCCCCCCCCCCCCCCCCCCCCCCCCCCCCCCCCCCCCCCCCCCCCCCCCCCCCCCCCCCCCCCCCCCCCCCCCCCCGCCCCCCCCCCCCCCCACCCCCACCGCCCCCCCCCCCCCCCCCCCCCCCCGGAGTTATTCCCCCCCCGCCACCCCCCCCCCCCCCATCCCCCCCCCCCCCCCCCCACCCCCCCCCCCCCCCCCCCCCCCACCCCCCCCCCCCCCCCCCCCTTCCCCCCCCCCCCCCCACGCCCCCCCCCACCCCCCCCTCCCCCCCCACCCCCCCCCCCCCCACCCCCCCCCCCCCCCCCCCCCCCCCCCCCCCAAACCCCCCCCCCCCCCACCCCCCCCCCCCACACCCCCCCCCCCCCCACCCCCCCCCCCCCCCACCCCCCCCCCGCAAACCCCCCCCCCCCCACCCCCCCCCCCCCCCCCCCCCCCCCCCCCCCCCCCCCCCCCCCCCCCCCCCACACCTCCCCTACCCCCCCCCCACCCCCCCCCCCCCTCCCCCCCCCCCCCCCCCACCCCCCCCCCCTCCCCCCCCCACCCCCCCCCCCCCCCCCCCCCCCCCCCCCCCCCCTTCCCCCCTGTCCCCCCCCCCCCCCCCCCCCCCCCCCCCCCCCCCCCTTCCACCCCCCCCCCCCCCCCACCCATCCCCCCCCCCCCCCACCCCACCCCCCCCCCCCCCCCACCACCTCCCCCCGCCCCCCCCCCGCTCCCCCCCCCCCCCCCCCCACCCCCCCCCCCCCCCCCACCCCCCCACCCCCCCCCCCACCCCAACCCTATACCGCGCCCCCTTCCCCCCTGTAACCCCCCCGCCCACCCCCACCCCCCCCCCCCCCCCCCCCCCCCCCCCCCGCCCCCCCCACCCCCCCTCACCCCCCACCCCCCATCACCCCCCCCCCCCGCCCCCCTGGCCCCTCTTAACCCCACCCCCGTACCCCCCTCCCCCCCCACCTGAACCCCCCCCCCCACTCCCCCCCCCTATTTAACCACCCCCCAATCCCCCCCCCCCCCCCCCACCCCTCCCCCACCCCCCCCCCCCCCCCCCCCCCCCCCCCCCCCCCCCCCCCCCGCCCCCCCCCCCCGCCCCCACCCCGGCCCACCCCCCCCCTTCGTTACCCCACCCCCTCCCCCCCCGCCCCCCCACCCCCCCCCCCCCCACCCCCCCCCCCCCCCCCCACCCCCCCCCGATCCAAATTTAATAGCCCCTTGCCCCCTCCCCCAAACCCCCCCCCCCCCACACCCCCCCAACCCCCTGTCCCAATCCGCCCCCCCCCCCCCCCCCCCCCCACCCCATCCCCCCCCCCCCCCCCCCCCCTCTCCCCCCCCCCCCCCATTTTCCCCCCCCCCCCCCACCCCCCCCCCCCACCCCCCCCCCCCCCCCCCCCCCCCCCCCCCCCCCACCCCCCCCCCCCCCCCCCCCCCCCCGCAATTTCCCCCCCCCCCACCCCCCCCCACAAAAATCTTTCCCCGATCCCCCACCCCCTATCCACCCCCCCCCCCCCCCCCCCCCCCCTCCCCCCCCCCCCCCCCCCCCCCCCCCCACCCCACCCCCCCCCCCCCCCCCCCCCCCCCCCCCCCCCCCCCCCCTCCCCCCCCCCCCCCCCCCCCCCCCCCCCCCCCCCCCCCCCCCCCCCCCCTCCCCCCCCCCCCCCCCCCCCCCCCCCCCCCCCCCCCACGCCCCCCGCCCCCCCCCCCCCCCCCCCCCCACCCCCCCCCCCCCCCCCCCCCCCCCCCAACCCCCCCCCCCCCCCCCCCCCCCCACCCTCCCCCCCCCCCCCCCCCTAACCCCCCCCACCCCCCCCCCCCCCCCCCCCCCCCCCCCCCCGCCTCCCCCCCCCCCCCCCCCCCCCCCCCCCCACGCCCCCCCCCCCCGCACTCGCCCCCCCCCCCTCCCCCCCCTGCCCCCCCCCCTCCCACCCCCCCCCCCCCCCCCCCCCCCTACCACCCCCCCCCCCCCCCCCCCCACCCCCGCCCCCCCCCACCCCCGGCCCCCCCCTCCCCCCCCCCCCACCCCCCCCCCCCCCCCCCCCCCCCCCACCCCCATAATATTAAATCCGACAGCGATTGTGTGAGTTGTAGATCACAATCTGCGTATTTCAATGCTATTTCATCTGGATTATTTATCATTTCCGTAAAGAAAAAATTAATATATAAATAAAGTAAGATGGTCGTCCGAAAATCAGGAATTTCTCAGGTGTTCGCCAGTATTGCACTAAAAATACCCCGTGTGTCACTTGGTTCGACTGGCTGTGGAAGCGTGACCCCTAGATGGAATCTGATTTATTTTTAAATTAAATGTTTCAACCCCCCATTTTGTGATTCAGTATTACAAATAAAACACCGTCAATAAATTTATATTTTCCGGAGATAAAGCTTTGGTTTACAGAAGGTTATATAATCTGGAAAATTATGGCCTAACTTTTAATTAATTGCATGTATATCCCACCAATCTAAATTTATTATTGCCGTTAAAAAAAATGCATCTTGGTTACTGCTATGTACATTATATTTTGCAAGTTAAAGAATGATATTGACGTATTATCATTAATTATGAGATTTGACTTAGAACCTTATTGCTGCATTCGGTCAAAATTAAATAAGGTGGTAGTACCGAGTTAAAACGTTACATTGCTAATTTTTGTATTTGTACTAAAATTGTATTTTTTATTTTTCTGAACTTGGCTAGTATCTCAATTTGACTGAAGAAATAAATAATTGCATAACCAATTTGTTTATCAAGTTCTACTGCCAATCTAAAAAATACTGCTTCGTCTTCTTTTTTTCTCTTCTATTCAGTCTAATTAAAATCAAGTGGGATTATACAATTTATACATATGCGCTAGTCCCTGTTTCCGTACACATATAAGCGCTCAATTCCTCATGTAATTTCCTTTCATTGGTCCTACTAAATCACCACTAGTTTTTGTTATTTCCGAATTTTTCAAAGTGTGGATGTATTGGCCTACATCCGCAATTAGAACGCCTTGGATATCGTAAATTATTATGTTTAACAGATAGCCGAATATGTATGTCTGAAAGTGGTGTTATGAAATAATCCCTAGGATCAATCCGTAATCTCGAAAAACTTCCTATGGGAACGCCCCTATATTGAGCTTTATTAATCGGTGGACTTTTAGCTTTATAGGTAGCATTATTTTGGCCATGTGCTTATTTATACTTCTAATCAAAAATATTTTTTTAGTATAAAATACACACTTATTATCTTCTGCAAATAGTTTGAATTTATTTTCTGAAGAATTTCCTTCGCTTGTTCAATAATCTTCTCATAAATTACTGACATATATTCAATTTACTTTTTCTAGGTGAATCATCGGCGCATATTCTTTTTTCTTCATAGTACTATAAGAATTAGGCCTCGGAATTAGTATATTGCCTTTTGACAGTTGATAGATAATTGTATAATGAGTTCTGAGTAATGTTAAGATATCTATAGCTGCTTTCTTTTTAGCGATTTATTTTATTATCTTTTATCACGCTACAGATCACAATTATTTAAACACACAGGAATATAAGTGGAATCTCGTAGATACTTAATTAATATATGCTTATATTAATTTGTAGACAGGTAAAATACCATCGAGATACCTTTGGATTTTTCCAGCCAAGGACATTAACTTTCCGGTTTTCAGTGTTGTAACGATTGTTACAAAACTTTTAAAACAAGGCAGAGTATAGTACATAATATGTGCATTGTCTAAATAAAAAAATAATCGATATTATTGATTACTTTTTTTTTCTTGTGGACGGGCTGTTGGCTATTATTTAGGAAGAGAAAACTTTCTTAAATAATAATTTATTTTAGGCTATGTAATACAAAATATAAATAAAACACTTACATGTGGAAAGTTACACCATCATTTTTTTGTTAATTTTATCCGTACGGTTTTTTACACGGTTTTTTTTCACTACACAGGAAGGCATTTCGGAATGTTTCTGAACGTCCGACTCGGCCGGCAAGTTAAAAGATATACTAAAATACGCGTCTGGCGGAGTTGGAGGTTTTGGCGGAGTTGAAGTGTCGTTCATTTTTTGGGTTCAGTTCAAATAAGTGTATTAATAAATCAATGCGTACATGCAAATAAATTTCCAATTAAAATCCCTAGGTTCAAACTTTTATCCACTCCAGCTTGTTTTTTACTTGCTGGCACAGTTGTTTCCACAATTGGAAGCAGCACCGACATTAAAATATTTGGGAATATCTTAGGTAAAAATACAAATTTGACTTTGAATTTTTTTTCGTAGACTGTTTGGGTTGTGTTAAAATGATAAGATGTACTAAATATTGAATGCCAATCCATTAAGGCTCCCTAATCCTGTTGATTGCCCTAAAAAACTATTCAAATATAAACAACATTTTGAGCGTATACAAATACTTGTAGACAAATTACTGGATTATACCCATGCTGGGCTGATATCAGATATTATTGATATCCCAACAGAGACAGAGAAACTCTGGAAACGAATGTTTATTATCTAGGCGTTTACAGGGCTTATGACCTGTCATTGGCTGGTTAAGTGAAAATAAAAAGCAAAATAAAAAATTGGAGAGACATCTTCAGGCGTCTTCTAGAGTAAGTAATGAAGCTCGGTAGGGCCTTACCTACATCTAATAAAAGATGATTGCCAAAAAAAATGCTTTGCAATCTTCTCAACACATGACACCAGCGTAGAACAATTTGTAAAGCGGAATGACGAAGACATATATAGTAGTTCCAAAAATTTGTCATATATATGGTTATCAGATGATGGGCGGAATGGGAAATGTTTTAGTACGTCAAGTGGCCACTTAACCCAGCCAATGATAGGTCATAAGCCCTGTTAACGCCTAGATAACCCACATTCGTTTCCAGAGTTTCTCTGTCTCTGTTGGGATATCAATAATATCTGATATCAGCCCAGCATGGGTATAATCCAGTAATTTGTATTTTTATTCAAAAAATTGTTGTTTATTAAAATATTCATTTGATTTGTGTGGTAAAATAATACACTGCAAATTCATTCATACTTTTTTTGGACCTATTTGATAAATTTTTACACCCATCATTCTTCTTGCGTGACTTATCTTAGCATTACTCAAAACTGAAGTGCTCTGATTGATTAAGCATCCATCAGCTTCTAATAAAAATTGCTTTCAGCACATGCTATGACCTAATCCCCTTATATCATCATCATCATACCATATCCGCTCCCTATGTGGAGCATACGGAATCCACAAACGGCCTCCAGGCCAAGCGATCGACCGCCAGCTCCCGTGCATCCTCCCAAGTCAAGTCCACGTCCCGCAGCTCTGACGCAAACTGCCGACGAATTGTCAACAGTGGACGTCCAGGACGCCGAGAACCTGATGCCTTGGAAAATAGGCAAGCATGGTGGCGGCTCTCGGGAGGCATACGTGGTATATGGCCTAGCCAGCCGAAACGCCTTCGCCGGATGACAGTAGATACCAAGGTTTGCTGTGTCGGTTCTCTCAAAACTCAGAAGTCTGCTATCTTGGGCCCTGGTTAGGTGCCACGATTCGCAGCCATAGAGAAGAATCCCCTTATAAATAAATTTAAATAAATGTATAGATTTTTAGATCAAAAGCCTTCCCCAAAACTTTAAATCGTCATTTCTCAAAAGAAATCGGTAGATATATAATATTCAAATAACCAGAAATCGATAGATATAAACGAGGAAAATCGGTAGATACAAACAAGAAACAAATCCGACAGGCGTCATCTTTTACCTCATAACAAGTAGCTTGAAGTATTTTATTTGTCGTTTGACAATGGAAGAAAGATGAAGTGCTGGCTAAGGAAAGGAGAGTGTAAGATAGGGAGGCTGCACAAATACTTGAACTCTAGGGGTTGGGGGTTTATTTATGTAATACTACTGGAGATTTATCTCACCCTCCTAACGGAGGACCATTGTAAAAGGATTCTTGTGGCCAGACCGTTGCATTGTTATACTGGAAAAATACAATCTTGTACGTTGAAAATACTTTCTTTACCTGAAAACCAGCATTCTTTAGAGCAAGAGTGGGCCGTTTCTCCCTACAGTCGTAGTCCACGGACTTCTCCCTGGAATTTTGAACTAGATCAATTTTTTTTTTCACATGTTTTGTATTATATCGATCAGTAATATAATATCTAATTTAAATGCTTAGTGAAAATTCATAAATAAATGCTTATAATGACTTTTATCTGATGATCAGCATACGGCTTACAGTGAAACAGCTGTCACTTAATAAAATTTATTAACCTTCTTTAACAAAAAAAATATATTTTTAAAAAAATAAGACAATGCAAACACGCATCTGGTCGATATCTAAAATGTGTGAAAAAATCATTGCTCTAATGTTAAATTCCAGGGAAAAAATCGAGGAATACGTTTGTATGGGAAGCGGTTGCGAGGTCAGGTCATCCAGAGTACAGAGATATGATTCGTATTCTTAATTTATGACTTATGACCCATTTTTTATTTTTGATCATATATTAGGTATGGTTGTAAATAACGGCTACGAATATTTTTTCCTAACGACAAAATTATGCCAGGATTTTTGGTATTCACGTTTAAGTTGCATATTTTAACCTATAACTTTGGCAATAATGCCAACTGTACAATTTATAGGCGATTTCATAAGTTAGGATATAAATTTTGATCATTTTTTTAACTTTTCTCCAAGAAGAATATTAAATTAATTATTGTTTTACACTACGCTAATACGCCACACCACACCCAGACCACACCACACCACACCACACACACACACACCACACCACACCACACCACACCACACCACACCACACCACACCACACCACACCACACACACACACACCACACACACACCACACCACACCACACCACACCACACACACCACACCACACCACACCACACCACACCACACCACACCACACCACACCACACCACACCACACACCACACCACACCACACACACCACACACACACCACACCACACCACACCACACCACACCACACCACACACCACACACCACACAAACACACCACAAAAACACATTTTTATTGAGCTTAATAGTGTATTGATTTCTTTCATCCTTTAGTTTCTTTCTCTTTTTTATTGTTTGTGGCCACATTAATAAAATGCGAAATCTGTAATTGGCCTCATGATCTGATCACTATATTGAATACTTTATATTATGATCATGGCTCTTGATTTCCAATAAATATTTATTTTTTAAATAAAGGCTTAAAAAATGAAGAAATTCAACGTCAATATTTTTGGTTTATCTCTGATATTCAGACTCCAATTCTAAAAAAAAATATCTTGCTAAATAAACACAAAGAGTTTTTTTGCAAACCAGTGTTTTGATGTACAAAAATCCGCGTTGGGTACTAAAATGGGTGCGCTTACCGTGACCTAGTTTTGAACGCATGGCACGTGCATATCACGCGTCTGCGATGTTATGACTGGTGTTCTAGAGAGGAAGAACAGACTATAATTATTTTTTATTTATTCGTCAGGTGCTTCCCTCGCCCCCCGCATGATATCCATGACGGGCGGGGGCGCCGCCCGTCGGGGGGCACGGTGACCCTGCGCTGCACATACGACCTGGAGGGGGCGCAGCTCTACTCCATCAAGTGGTACCGGAATGAGGACGAGTTCTACAGATATGTTCCCAAGGAGAGCCCCCCCGCCTTGGTCTTCTCACTGTCGGGGGTTCACGTAGACGTAAGTACAGAAAATACTTTTATTATTGTTAATTTTATTTTTATATTAATACAAATTCTGCACTTAAATAAAAAATCTCAACCATTTGAACGGGTGGTGGCCCAGTGGGTAGCGTCGCGGTCTCTGGGTCCAGAGATCGTCGGTTCGAATCCCTACTTCGACACGACTCGATTCCTGTTTTCAAGCACAAGCCGCTTAGGCTTTATTGAAAATAGTATTTACAAATTGAAATATGTGCAAATATCATAAGATTGCATAGATTTCTTTTAATGTAAAAAAAAATATTAAAAAAATATTAAAATAAAAGAACTCAAATAAAAAAAAGGGTTTCTACTACTGTTCGTTGCATAGTGGTAGCGCATTTGGCTACCGTGCATGGGGTCGCTGCTTCGATTCCCGTAGGGAGTCAACATGAAATATTTATTTACATTTGATTTTCATATTAATATTTCATGTGTGATACCTTGGACTGGTTCTGAAGCGTAAGACAGGAAATATTACCTTCATGTATTAAAAATGATCAAGACATACTGCACTTGGTGTATCAATGCAGTGCCCTATGCACCATTGGGTGCGGATAATGGAGAGTAGTAGTAGTAGTAGTAAGTTTAGTCTCACACTTCCTTTCACCTCATTTTATTTACACAATATATATTTTAGTCTGGTCTAATGAAAACAAGGCCATTTTATTTAAATATCTAAGGAATTAACTTCAAAAGATAGTCCGGTTAAGGTATTTTCTATCCTGGGTCAGCTTTCTCGAAGGTTTTCAAAATAAATATTGTCAAAGCTTCTCTATTCGATGTCCAAGGTGCTTTTCTATCAACCTCTAATAGCCGACCCCTTTTTCGAATGACTGATTTTCTTTGAGATACGAAATAACACACATGGAAATACGTATATGATATTTAGTGGAAATTTAAGAGTCAGCATAAATAATTTTACAAGTTTTTTGTAGACAGGTCATCCAAATCCTTTATCCAATATTTAATATATAATGCCTTGAGTCTTTAGACGGTGGAATTTACTTAATTGGAACGAAAAACAAGTGGTGTTATGAAATTTATTTTTAATTTTGAATTTTTTTATTTTTATTTTTTTATTTATAAAAAAAATAACATTACATAGGAAAAAGAAAAAAAAGGAATTCTTTTTCTTTTTCAATCTAATGCTCCCTAGGAGTTTTAACAATAAACTCATTTAGGGACAAATAAAAAACACATATTCATTTTATTCTAATACGCACTGACATCACTTAGATCACAAAATAAACACAATATATACAAAAAACGGAAAACATAAAACCTAAAGAAACAATAAAGTGAATTATAACAGTAACAGCAAAAACCATATATTATATTGACGCAAGTAGAAAAGGTATCATTCAAAATACTTATTAAAATTATATTTTTTCAAATCAGAGGTCCTGTTTCGATAGTTATATACAGGGATCTTAAACATGTCAGGTAACAAATTAAATTCGGAAAATGCTATGTATTTTAGGGATCTTGTACCGAATTTGGTTGTATTTGCTGGTTCTAAATGTTACCCCGGGTTACCCAGTGAGGACAAATTTAGTATTTTTAATTTGTACTTTGTAATATGTTTTAAATAAATAAATAAATTTAACGTGACTAAATACACGATATTTGATAACAATTTGCACAAATTTATAGAAAAAAAAAGAACTTCATACACAATTTTTTTTTTAAATTTATTAAATGGTTTCCCCCTTGTACAATGAATTTTGTTACACCATATATTATAAGCCTGCTCCTTTTGTGAATAATTGTTATCACTTTTTTCTTAAACTAATTTATATTATATTCTTATCTATTTATTTATAAAGCAAGTTTCCTAATCATAGCACTATTTATTTACCTTTAGTTTTAGTAAAATAACTCCTCATTTGTTCCTACAAATCACACTATGGTCTCGTGGTTTGAGTGATGAACTCTGCAATGTATTTTATTTTATTTTATTCAGGTAAAAACAACAGTTTTATATAATACAATTTTTTAAATGTATCATATAATACATGTGTGTTTATATAAAACATGTATGAGGAGATGCCAGATGAGTTAAAAAATTAACAAAATTTAAAGTTATTTAGGGCTAAATAATATATGTAAAAATATATATGTGAGAAATATTAGTGTAGATATTATAATCATGGCTAAATTGAATTAATAATAATGATAGGATAAGAATAGTTAGGAAAAAAATTAATTAAATGTTATGTAAAATATATTAGTCTATTTAAAAAAATATAAATACTAAAAAATATAAAAAATAAAAAATACGCGTATGATTTTCAATTACAATTTTATCACAAATATAAGATGACAGTTAGTAATAAAAGATTTTTATAGAAATAAAATAAGTTCCCTTAACACTTGAGTACTCGCTACTGGGGTCTGTCAGACCCAGTCGTCGGCATTATGCGAAATATTTTATCAAATTTTGAAAATACAACGTTGCCGCGTTCAGTACCTTCAAACAAACGTATACCCCTTCTCCTTGTCACAGTTGCAGTCAGTTGAAAACACAGCGTTTGTGTGCTACGGACCTTTAAAAGTGATGTGAGGGCCCATTGGACCCGGTAGCGAGTATATACGTAACTTTTATTAACAAGTTTATCTAAACTACATGCATTGGTATTATATTACCAAAAATATGTAAAACGTATTAAAATCAATTCAATTAAAAATTTTTAAAAAATTGTTGTAATTTAGTCTATTTTCAAAAGTAAATTTACCAAATAATTATGTTATTTTACCTAGTATATTTTGTTACTTTAAATAAATAGTTTAATTATTTTTACTTTCCAAAAAAAGTTGTAATTAAGTCTATGCCTTCGTACACTTTATTATAACTTTTTTCTTTTATTATGTTGAGTTAGAGCTAATTACAATGATAATTTAATGATTTTTTCAATACAGCCATAAATACCTTAAATATGCATAATAAAATACATATTTATTTATCCAATGTGTTCATATTATTATGTCGTTATTTGTAATTATTCATTATTTAATTATTAAAGGAATGTAGCTGCTTAATACCTATCTTTAAAGGAACACTGGGTTTGCGGGACCCGGTAACGAGTATTTTTGTGTTAAAAACAGGGCGCGGGATCCTGAAGTGTATAAATCACACGTAATAGGTATTGCATTGAAGGACCAAATGCAGTGTATCCTGATCATTTATTATGTGAAGGTAAAATGATTCTTCTTTCGTTTCTGAGCCAGTCCAAGGTATCAAACGTGAAATAGGTGCCTAACCTATTAATGTAAATGAAATGTTACAAACCTTTATGTAGGTACTTTAGGTGTAAGTATTGTGGCGGGCGACAATGACGTCACGACACGGACTAGACGACAGTGGCCGACCGCCAGTCGCTAATGACTGCACATCCGACTATTGCCGAACGCCGACGTAAACATACGAACTCGCCCAACGGGCGACGAGAATCGTTCGAACTTCCTTCGTCACCGCACGCGCATTTTGAGCACAGAATCCCGCCAACTTAGTATTGGATCGCATCGTCATTTAATTTGCCTAATTTAGTTTTGTAGGATCTTTAATACTGAGAGTGTTAGCTTCAGTAGGAAGCTCACTAGAGTAGTTTTGGTGAATAAATCATTGTATTGCAAATCGTAGAGTACCTGTTTTACAATTCTCTCCTTCTGTGCACCCATGTTAAAGTAAATACATACCGCATTATTTAGGCCACCTCCGAAGGTGACCTTCCACAAATTAGTGTTCAAATAGGCAACTATAAATTAGGTATAACCCGACGTTTTAAACACGAAAAACACAACATTAAACCATCAATCACGGTGACCCCCATCAAATTCCATAAAAATTGCGCAAAATTTCAGACAGAAAAATCCTCGCTTCGCAAAATTGTTGCCACGAAATAATTTTTTTTCGGTCGGTACATAAAATATTTAAAATCAAGTCATACCCGAAGTTTAGATCTATTTATTTAATTGGTAACTTAATTCCCAAGATTAATGTGTTTCAAGTTAATTTATTTCAAGGGTTAATTCATTTCAAAAGAAATCGATTTTTCATATCGAGCCAATCGAGTGCATTGGTTTACTGTCGGTAGTCTATCATCAATGTAAAATGTAAGGTAAATTCAAACAGGTGATTCATAATTAAACTAAATTATTAATCATTCAAAAACAGATACTTATCTACACAAATATAATATAATACGGTATATGTCAACGAGCGACTGGCTCACAAAAATCGCAAACGCCGAGTTAATACATGTCCCACAACGTAGATATAATTTTATTTATTTTTAATTTTTATTTTCTGAGACGAACACACAACAAATTCACACAAACATTTACAAAGGGTGCCAGATTGAGTGGAGGTACTTACAAGGGTACCTGGAAAATATTTTTTTAAAAGTTTTTAAATTTTGTTTTTTTTCAAAATCCGTATAAAATATATAATTTTCATAATTTTTTTGAACAAATATTATATGGGCGAAGTCAAGCGTGGACGTAGGCATCCGAAGAGTTTTCTCCTTGTGAACGCACTGTGAGAGTAATCTTTTTTTTACAGCGAAATTTATAACGAAATATTTTTCAGTTGCGCAGTCGTATCCAATTACTTCAACTTGTAAAAATTTTATTTTGTAATACAAATTGAAACTATCAAACAAACATGTATTCGCGCGGCTAAGCCGACGAATTTTAACAGTTTATTGACATTAACAACCATACATTTTTCTATATACATTATATTGTTGTGACTGTACTATAAATTTTATATTTTAACCTAGGCTATGCATGTTATTATGTTTTTACAGATTTGAAGTTTTACAATAACATTGGTAAACTTGATATATTGTACAGCGGACACTCAAAAGAATAATAATAGTGAGAGGAACCCTCAGGCCTTGCGGGATACAAATACCTAATAAATAATAAATGGATATTGTGTTCCGCCGTGTGGTAATTAAATTATAATTTATATATATTTTCTGTTTTTAATTTTTTCTTTTCTATAACTTTGCACAGTACATACATAACAACTAGCGACTCTGACACATAAAAAAAAAAAAAAAAAAATTGTTTTTAAATTTAAATTTGAATTTAAATTTAAAAAATATCTGATAATTAAATATTTAAATTTTTATACAACTACACTTATTATTGAATAGAATTATTTCAATATTTCAACTCATGCTGTAAATCACTATTACATACTTTTTCTGATTTTTTTTTTTATTTAAATAATTTTTTAACTGTAAAAACCATGGCTAACAAGGACAACACAGGACTTGACAAATATCAAAACAGCAAACAACATGTTTCCACCACACGGATAGGATTAGACGTTAAATAACCACCAGCTATGGGTGAACAACATCGAACTGTGGTTTAAGCAGATAGAAGCACAATTCGAGTTGGCAAATATATATCGGAAGACGCACGTTCTAGAGTCACTTATTGTCCAAACTTGGAACAAACGCACATAGAACAAGTTTCAGATATTTTACTCATGGAACCGAACCGAGCAAAATAGTACGAGGCTGAAGAAGCTATAAATCCAACGCATGGGCTGTCCACAGGACAGGAGGAGAGAAAAACTGTTTTTCTTCCTTACAGCTTTGGGATCGAACCCATCCCAGCTACATAGAGAAAATGCGGACGTAGCATAGGTTTACAAATAGACGATACGACGTTGCAAATACTTGTGGAGCAACAACAACTGCCCAAGACTATCCAAGCTCATTTAGCCATAAGCGAAGATGACTTGGATAGACAAGCGACAATAGCAGATCGCCTAATACCAGGTGTAACACAGGATAATGTAGCGGAGTAGGTACCAACACACTAGAGATAATACTAATAGCTTAGAACAGACCCGTACAAGCTCTAACGCCATAAGGTAGAGAGCTTATTCAATAAAATTAATAACACCAAACAACAAAGTCACATCAACAACACTAACAATAGATCAATCCGCAGTAACAATTTCAATAACAACAATTTCAACAACAATTTCAATAAATCAAGTTATAGGCCAACAGGAATAACAAGAAAAACTATTCTTTGTTATTTCCATACAAAAATGTGGCGACCAGAGCTAGGAAATGCGTCACAACCATGTGAATTTAAACGCATATAGCTTTCCAAAAACTAGAATGGTCGAATCATAGCGGAGACGGTTGATGTCGATCCAACACAACTCGTCTCTTTGTTAAAGAATCGTGATACCCGGTGTGTCATACCTCGTTGACTCCGGATCGGAAATATCAATAATTCCTAAATCTTTGGCACAAACGCCATGGAGAAAAGTCCACCCCCAAACTGATTCTCTATGGCAGCGAACGGGACTACGATACAGAATTTCGGAGTTACCCACGGTACCGCTGAATCTGGATGTAAACAACCGTTTACATGGAAATTTATAATAGCGACACGACATACCCCTATTATAGGAGCAGATTTTCTCCACAAATTTCACCCTGTTTAGTCGATGTTAGGAACAAAAAAGGTTTAGTAGACAATACAAACGGCAAGATAGTCAGAGCATTTTGACATCTCCACAGACAACAACATAACATGTTCCATTTTCATTAACAGACAAGACTAACATTTAACCACTCACTCATATTGAAGTATCCCAACAAGATAGATATACAATAACCATACGCAGGGCTGGATAAACACAACACAATCCACCATATAGATACCCGTGCAAACCCCGTTATGTGTAAGACTCGTCGGCTGTCCCCAGAACAACTGAGGCAGGCGAAACAAGAGGAGTTCGATCAACAGGGTGGCCCCAAGGTATTTTTAGACCCTCCAAGAGTGAGTGGGCCTCTCCATTGCATATGGCTAAAGAAGAGCGATGGTACCTATCGTCACATGTGGCGATTTATCGAAGCTTAAATGCACAGGACGTACCTGATCTGTTTATTCCTTGCACAATATTGAACGACATAAATGCAATGATCAATAAACTGTAAAATTTTAGGGATCTAAAATTGAGTTACAACGCGCATATCATCCAAATTCCAATTAATGAAAATGATATTAAAAAAACAGCAATAACCACACCATTTCAGGGTTATATGAATTGTAAGAATTTGCCATTTCGGACTATCATGCGCGCACAAACATTCCAACGACACATCAACGAAGTCACAAGAGAGGACTGGAAGTCGTACACGCATACATCGACGACATACTGATCGCTTCACCAGACGAATAAACACTAGGTATGTGGAACACCTGAAAGCTTTGTTCTAGAGCGACATCAAGACCATGTGAATGGTGGTAAACCCATCTAAATGCCGTTTAGCAAGAAAACACTATTATTTCTATGGATATGAAATTTCGGCTGAAGCATCGGACCCTCGCCAACGAAAGTGGAAGCATCAAACGAACCTCAACAAACCAGAGACCATCAAACAGTTGAGAAGATTCTTGGCCATGGGAAACTTCTACCGGAGATTCATACCACGAGCATGACACACAAATTGATACGTCTACATGATTACCTAAAGGAGCCAAAAAGAACGACAACAGAAAAAGTAGAGTGGAACGAAATCACTACACACGATTTCGAAGAGATCAAGAACTCGCTGATCAACGCCGCTAAACTTAGCTACCCGGAGGAAAACAGCAAGATGTCAGTGTGGACAGAACGCTTCAGATTACGCAATTGAGAGCGTGCTAACAACAAACCACAGACGGCATCAACGTACAAACCGATAAGTTTCATTCTCGAAAAAGTTGAACAAGGCTCAGTGTTCATATAGTACGTATGACAGAGAACTACTACCATTTTTGAGACTGTAAGGTACTTTCAACATATCTGGAGGGCAGAGAATTCTGTATATACACGACCATAAACCACTACAATTCGTGTTCAAAAGGAAAAGGCACGACAAAGAAAGCCCAGACAACTCAGATATCTAGACTACATCTCACAGTTCCAGCACGGACATCAAATACATAAAAGGAGAAGACAACGTCGTCGCCGATACCTTATCAAGGATCGACCTGATCGAACAAGAGGCAAACCTGCGTGGTTCATGTCGACCTCATCGGACCTTTTCCACCATCTGAGGGACTGAGGTACTGCCTCACATGTATCGACCGATACACTCGATGGGCGGAAGTAAATCCCTATCGCAGATATCCAGACCCACACAATCATCAGAGCCATCTGGGACAACTGGATTGCGAGATACGCGTACCGGAGAAAATTATAACTGATCAGGGTAGGCAATTCATGTCTACGGATTTTAACTTGTTTTGTTCCAGATCAGGCATAGCACACTCCAACACGACGCCTTACCATCCACAAAGTAATGGCATGATCGAGCGATTTCACAGAACGCTGAAGACGGCCATTAAAGCTCATCACCCTGTTCCTTGGACAAAATCGATCAGCACCATACTACTCGGACTGAGGGCCACACTGCGCACCAATGCAGAGCACTCAGTAGCAGAGATGCTGTATGGGTGCAAACTAAAGTTACCAGCAGACATCCTGGAGCAGACGAACGACTACATTGACCTGGACTCCTACACTAGGCAACTGGTAAATTTTATGCAAAACGTCAAACCAAGGCCAGTCGAGCACCACAATAAAGGTAACGTTTTCATCCACCCGAAACTAAAACGAGCCACACACTTGTTTCTGAGGGACGACAGAGTGTACAAACCCCTGATGCCGAACTACAAGGGCCCCTACAAGGTCATCACCAGGGCGGAAAAGACGGCAATACTGGACGTGGATGGTGAACACAAGAAGGTTTCGCTGGACAGGTGCAAGCCGGCGTTCCAGACAGCAGAAGAACGAGCCAGCCCAGCGGAAACAGAAACAGAACAACCGGCATACACAACGCGTAGCGGCAGGAAGGTGATACAGCGTCAGTTTTGAAAAAACGGTTTTCAAAACTTGGAAGGGGGCTGTGTGTGGCGGGCGACAATGACGTCACGACACGGACGAGACGACAGTGGCCGACCGCCAGTCGGCAATGACGGCACGATCCGACTATTGCCGAACGCCGACGTAAACATACGAACTCGCCAAACGGGCGACGAGAATCTTTCGAACTTCCTTCGTCACCGCACGCGCATTTTTGGGCACAGAATTCCCGCCAACTTAGTATTTCGCATCGTCATTTAATTTTGCCTAATTTAGTTTGTAGAATCTTTATTACAGAGTGTTAGCTTCAGTAGATTAGTTTTGGTGAATAAATCATTGTATTGCAAATCGTAAGTACCTGTTTTACTTTCTCTCCTTCTGTGCACCCATGTAAATACATACCACATTATTAGGCCACCAACTAGGTGACCTTCTCCAAATAGTGACCAACTAGGTACACTATAGTATCTAAGTAGGTACCTAATTTCGTATAATGCACGGACGTTGTGTCTTCGTGTATAAATCGCGTAACATGATAAATCATTTGATAAACGTACCTCGCGCAAACATTACTACGTCCCGTACATAAAT
This sequence comes from Micrasema minimum, assembly GCA_022494985.1. Classification (NCBI taxonomy): domain Eukaryota; kingdom Metazoa; phylum Arthropoda; class Insecta; order Trichoptera; family Brachycentridae; genus Micrasema; species Micrasema minimum. The sequence goes on from JAGVSP010001159.1 coordinate 29,223, forward strand.
TGTTTCACAATCCAGCAATCCGCGCTATACAGTCCCTGAGTCGGCCGTAAGTCTAACCTCCTTGGTTTGCCAAAAGGTTTAGCCGTTCCGGGTGATTTATTCTTCAAACGTTTTTATTGCACCTCCGCACCGTACTAATGCCCCCCTGTATACAGCTTTATTGCCGGAGTCTTGTTAAGACTAGAACACACGTATTATAGAAATCCGGACGGCATCCGGACGTCAGCCGTCCAAGGGTTTATTATCATTATATCAGCCAGTGGTCCACTGCTGGACATACGCCTCCTTTTGCCGCCTTCACTCCTTCCGATCTTGTGCCGTCCTCATCCACCGTTTTTCAGAAAACTTCTTGGTATCTTCAACCCACCTCATCGGTGGACGTCCTTGAGGCCTTTGATTTCTAGGACTCGACACCACAGCACGTTTCGTCCGTCATTCTGGCTGTGAGCAACCCATTTTCACTACAATTAAGCAATTTTATCCACAACGTCGCAAACCTTGTGTAAGATTGATCAGCTTAAAATAATGATTAAAAAAATTATACAAAAATGCAGTACCTACCGTATGCATCATTGAGTGACAGTAAAAAAATAGAGTTATAGCCAGTAATGGTATCCATATTTGTCAAAAGTAAAATAAAACGAAAAATTTCGTTTTTGTTCTCGTTTTTCAATAAAATGAATTCCTGAGATTGGCATGAGAAATATGAAAAATATTTATAGAAAGATAACAAGCTTGATTGAGTCGATTTTTGGATGTGGCGATTGGCTAGATATAGTAGCTTGGTGTATTTTGGACTCGACTGAACTCATATTTTGTGAACATTCATTCCCATAAAAGGGAGTAGTTATGATAACACTAACAATAGATTTAGTGGGGTAGTCCCCGTCTGGTTGACCTCGTTTGCCTGAGTCCCTCGGGGCGGCGTTTCTGGGGACTGGCGTGGGTATTCCTTGGTGGAGTCCTTCTTTCTCATTTCTTTGCGTATGACTGTGACTTGTTTTGGTTAGGATGTGGATAAGGTGCGGCACGGGACGCATGAAATAGGTCCGCCAGATAGGATGACTGGTTGAATATTGTATGTTGTGGTTTGGACTCGGCCGAGGTTGCTGCCGCGTCTTCTCTGGCGTGGTTGACGGGGGGCGGGCGGGAGGCTGCGGTTGGGCGGGGGTGGTGGTTGTAACTAACTACTAAAAAAGGGGTAGAATTACTAATATCCCTATCACTGTAAATTTGGGCCAGCTCCTTGAGCAGGTTGGGGTGAATGTGTTTATGACAATCTTAGAGCCGAGACAGTGATAGGGGCAATGAAAGCATTTGGTCGCGTATTTAACCTTCTTTTCTTCCGCTTTTTCCAGTTAAAACTGAATCTATTAAATTTCGCGGATTAGCTTTAAAAAATCGGATATAATTTTACATAGACTCATATTTTTACATCACCCTTAATTTATTTTTTCCTAACTATTCTCATCTACAGTAAAATTTCTCACACATATATTTTTTACACTTAGCCCATAACTTTAAATTTTGTTAATTTTTTATTTCTTCTGGCATCTCCTCATACATTTTAATGCCCTTGTACATGAGACAATTCTGTGACATAGTTTTTCTTTTCTTTTCTAATTTTATATTTTTTGAACCCCTTGTTGCATATTTATGAAAAAAGTCATTGTTTTTTAATTTGTTTTGCAAATATCTTGGAATTATCCCTTTAACAATTCTGTTAATTTCATTTGCAACATTATATTTAATTCTTTGGTCTACTGACATAATATTCTAGAGTTTAATCATTTTTTTAATGTTTGTTCTTCTACTGCACTACAATATGTTTCGCATTGCTTTGTGTTTTGCAGAATTTGTAAATTTTTTTAGCTCTCCTTAATTACTTAGGTATAATATAGATGAGCAGTAATCTATATGTGGGACAAATATACTCTTGTATATTAGAAGTGATGTTTTTTGATCTAGTTTTTTTAATGTATTACCTACAAAATAAAAATAATGTGTTTGGTCAACACCGACGCACGATTGGAGATTACTCTTTGTGTCCTTATGGCACTTCTCGGGGTCCCGATCAGGACGTTAACTTACTGTGGAGGTGTTTGAACGAGTGGGCGTACTGAATGTCAGGCAACTATATGCTAAGACACTACTCGTTCATGCACATGTACGTGGTGGATACATAAAAAAATACTATTTACGACACAAGATATAAAGGAATTAGTTATATATGACACCTTAAATAAAAAAATTAATTTGGTCAAAGAAGTCACATATATCTGACTCCCAAAATTTATAATTGTACCTTAAGATAAATTAGAGAAAGATAAAAGTAAATTTTATTTATTAACGAAAAAGTGGTCCCCCAGTGAGGAATGCATTAAAAATAACAATATGACATCTTAAAAACTGTAATAATAATAAGTGGTGTTATGAAATTAACCCTAGGAAGCAAATTATACCCATCGATATTTATATTCAAAGAGAAAACAAAAGACTTTTATATAGCGTCATTAATACATTTCCGGTTAAAGGAATGTTGTGGTTCCGCATCATAATAGAACAATTTAGTAATAATAAATTCAAAACTCCCCTTAACCACTCGCATAATACAAGACTTATTCAAAATGAAGCATTGAACATACCTAAAGTAGCGAATAAATACGGTAGCCGAACCTTAAAATTTTTAGTTCCCACTATTTTTAATTTGCTGCCGGCTGAAATGAGATTAGCAAAACACTGTAATAAAGGCTTAATAAGAGAGTGGTTACTCGATCAAGAGTTTTTTAACTTATCTCTAATTGCGTTTATTGTTTGTAATTATGTACCTACTGTATATAAATGTAATCTTAGATATTTAGATTTAGTATACATATTCTGATGTTCAACTTGATCTCTACCAACAAGCCACAAAATTGGCTTGGTAGGATTGTGGAGTGAAAAAAAAAAAAAAAAAAAAAGAATTTACATTCTTAAAATTTTTTATAAATATACTTAAGCGATGCTTTTAGAAAATTTGTATGGAAACGCCCCTTCTAGTGAATTCTTGTTCGAAGCCTGACGTATTTGCGTGGGATTCAATGCTAAGCCATTCAAGAACTTGCTTTGTTAATATTACCAAGTAGGTATCTCAGAACAAAAGAGTAAGCCGTCAAAGGAAAACGCACGTAAGTGCTAATCCTACTTTTATTAATTTTCTCTAAAATATTTCAAGTAGGTTTTGCAGAATCGAGTAAAAATTAAAACTTTTGTGGTGTTGATAAAGTATTACCAATTTTATATGAACTATTTTTCCTTATCCACATCTAATGGTGCATAGGTCAATGCTTTGGAACACCAATGCAGTGTATATTGATCATTTTATTAAGTGAAGGTAAGATGGTTAGTCTTACGCTTCGGAGCCAGTTCAAGATATCCCAAAAATGAAATATTATCATAAAAACCACAAGTTGATATTTTTTCGTGTTGACTCCCGAATTCGTGAGAATCGAACCTACGACTTCATGCATGAGAGCCCATTGTGCTATCCACTGCATCACGATACAATTATTTATTAATATGACTAAAATCAAACTCGATTTTTTAAATATTTATTTACTTTTACTTAGTGACAGCTTTTTCGCCTTGTCAGGGCATTTTCAAACCATTCAGCAGGGATTTAAATGGTTAATCTAGTTCAAATCTAAATAATTTTTACATTTTGTACTTTAACAAAATAATTCTTAGTCTAGTAGGTATTGTATTATAAATATAATATAATACATAGTTGAGGTTGGTCATTAATTCTACAAATATGTATGTATGGTATACGCATGTGAAATAAGTAATGTTAAGCTGTATGTACTGGTAGCAAGTACATAATATACTGGTAATATTTTTTTTTTCTAAATTTGCTAATAGAAACGTTTTCTGAATAACTTTAACCCGTAAAGTACTGTGTTTAAAACGATCTATGTGATTGATAAATTTCCCAAAAACATGTTTTTGTGCGTACAAAATGCGATGGACATGCATACTCGTATGTACAACTATTCCATAACTAAAAGTACCAACTTAATTCCGTTTGTTTGGTCTCTTCAAAGCAAATAGACAATAAAAATCCTGTTTTACTGGTACATACTCTTTTAGGCGCTATTGATTGTCTATAAACCCAAGATTTACTGCACTTTGGATGTTATAATGCAGTTTCTATGAAAATCCAAATAAAAAAATTGTTTTTTTTTTCGCAGTAAAACATCCGACGATTCCCAATAGCTAGGCAAAATAGTTAAGCAATAAAACATTTATATCTCTCTGTCTTATTAACTAATTGAGTCACATGCGAGCCTACAGTTTATGTTTGAATTCCCGTCATTAAGAAATTAATTAAGCTAGTGTTTTTATACATTATAAAATTGTTCTAACATAAATGAACGGAGTGGTAGCGATACGGTCTCTGAGTATAGATCCCCATTTTGTCTGTCCATTCATGCCACAGCTTGATTTTTTTTCCCAAAAACATGTCTTTTGTTTCGTTACAAAATGCGATAACATAATACTCGTGTGTACAACTCTTCCATAACTAAAAGTAGCCCAACTTAATTCCGTTTGTTTGGCTCTCTTCAAAGCAAATAGACAATAAAAATATGTTTTACTGGTAGAATAACTCTTTTGTATGTCTATAAATACGATGGATTTTATTGACGGCATTCTTAAAAACAGATAAATTGTTTGGGCATGTAAGCAGTCGGAATATCCGACGTGCGTGCTTGCTAGATGCAAAATGTTAAGCAAGCAAAAGAATTTATTTCTCTCTGTCTTGGTAACTAATTGAGTCACATGCGAGCCTACAGTAGATGTTTGGCGTGATGGTCAGTAAGAAATTGAACCAATAGTGTTTTTATACATTTTAAGAAGGTCTTAACATAAATTTACACAGAACATTTTGTACGGTCTTTATTTTATTTCCCCACTTTTTTACAGCTTGTTCCCATTTTCAAGCACCGTCTTGGGTTTTGGTTAAAAATAGTAACTAATTACGAATTGAAATATCTAATCTCTTGGATTGGAATCATTAGGTTCGTATCCCACTCCAGCCCAACTGGTTTCCTACTTTCTGGCATAGTCATGGCGACTATTTAACTATCCGATTTACACAACGAGTTGCACAATGTTTTTTTTTTTTGTTTTTTTTTTTGTTTACACAGAACATTTTGTACTTTATGTCTATTAAATTTTTTATAGCTGCTAACTTTAGTCATCTTGAAAATTGAGAAAAATACCAAAAACGCATTTTTTTATATTATATACTTAATTGCGCACGTTTCTGAAAATCGGTTTATGTTGTTAAGAGCATACTCCACCACGTGACTTGCGGCCGCTTTCCCATACAAACGTATTCCTCGATTTTCTCCCTGGAATTTAACATAAAACAATGATTTTTTCACACATTTTAGATATCTACAGATATGTTTGTATCTTCTTATCTTCTGTTTTATTCCTTTAACAAATCAATTTTTTAAAATGTGTCTCATAGCCTTAATGTTACAATTTATTTATTTATTACATCACATTTAAAAAATCACAATATTCAAAAATCGAGAAAATTTCAGGGAGAAAATCGAGGAATACGTTTGTATGGGAAGCGGTCGCAAGTCAAGTGGTGGAGAGAACTATTCTCACAAAAACCTACTTAATAGCCTTAAGTAGGCAGTGCTTAAATACGATATTTTTCAGTAATATTTTAAATATGATATTATTATTTAAATCATATTTCAATGCTTTATTACATTACAGTCCAAGTGTTTCAAACGATTTTTAATTGCATTTCATTCAATAAAATACTTTATTACTAATTTTTGTTATCCGTTATTCTCCAAAAAAGAAACTGTTATGCTAGTTATTACAGCATATTTGTTTTTAATGTTATTCTGTTATTACTGACAAAATTCAGAATATACTTTGAATTTGATAGCACTTGTATTGAATTAAAAAAAGTTTTGATTTTATTACAATTTTAATATTGAAAATGACAAAACCGGCTGCACAAAAGCACTGTAGAACATTAAAAAATACAATAGCAATAGGATTCAGTCAAATTCAATTTTTCTCTCCCCATAAAACTCTCGTTCAATAGAACTGAATTTATAGATCAGAAATTAAATCCGCAAATCAAAGTTTCAAATAATATTTACTGCAAAGCCGAACACAAAACATATTTTCATATTGTAAGTTATGTAGGTACCTACTTGTTCGGCAAAATTATTACGAACATGACTTTATTAAGTTGGTTTTGTTCACGAAATTGTTAGATTTTTTTTCTTCGGGTCTATTTATATTTTATTGATTTATTTACACACATACTTGGGAGTATAATTCGTATATTGTATCTAATAATCTGATACTGGCGATATATTCGATGTCAATTTTAATGCCTACAAGTTGGCACTTCTAAATTATTTCAAGGCCGAATGTATCGATTAGTGTGCATACAATTTGGGTTTTAAAGTTTAATGTTTTAATGCAATGTTTATTTGATGCTGGATTATTTTAAAAATTTTTTTATGTATATTATGATTTCGTGTATTTGCTGTAAATATTTAATATATTTAAAAGGCACTGAGTGCCGTTTATTTTAATAAAATAAAAAAAATATAATTTAAAAAAATAATACAATGCCTTTTTAAAAATTAATATTGTACCATGAAAGCGGAGTCGGTCGCCAGTTAGATAGTTTCATCATTAATTAAATTAAACATTCTTGTAGTGTGTTTTTCCATTCCTAGTCTTGACAATTTTTTTGCGAATATTTAATTTTTTATTCGTATGGCATAATAAAAAATAACATGATTAATTTTAATTTCTATATTTTCAGCTGTCAGCCTCCAACGATCAGCGGGTTACGTTGACTGGAGTTCACCGACAGATTGCAGGACTGTACCACTGCGAAGTTTCTGCAGACGCGCCATTGTTCCATACGGAGATACAGTTAGATAGATTGGAGATCGTGGGTAAGAAAATTTTTATTTTTATATTTTACTCGTGTTTTTTGTGCGCCTATAACTGTAGTTAGCGGGTTAGTCTACCATGCACGAGGTCTCACCTCTAGGTTCAGCGTATTTTTGTCCCGATGGTTCATTGCACGAGGAGGTTCATTTCCCGATAGGGTTCATCTCGTCACTCTAATGCCCGCTTTATATGGGACAGTTTCTTGTTCAGAAAACTACACAGTTTCTTGTTCAGAAAACTGTGCAGTCTGTCAAACTTCTATCTTCTTCTTCTTCTATCAATATGTGTATTTTTGAAACGCGATTGTAAGTTATTATCGTATGTTTGCTCTCAGGAAATTGTATATTTAGCTGATAATGTAAATATGTTATTGGTTTTTTACGTATTTAAAAGCATACAATAAACCAATGTCTACTTAAAAGTTTACATAAAAAACATTGACTGTCATGTCAGGTTAAATTTGACCCTAGCACACAGTTTTTCATGCAGTTTTAGCTTTATACGGGACCGTTTTCAGACTGCACAGAAAACTGTGTAGTAAACTGCGCCATATAAAGTGGGCTTAACACTGCAATACTGCAACCATGTAATATCGATTTTTGGGTTCTGTTTCTTACTGGTTTTTTTTTTTCATTTTAAATACTTTTGATCTTTCAATTACCCAAATAATATGAATAAACTATTTTAATTACTACCCATCACTAATTGCTCATCTATTTGTATTATGGTTCGGGTTTATTCAATCAATTAGAAAATTGAAAATTCGATTTTCCAACGATGTCACAATCAAAGTTACCAAGTTGTAAGTACTAAAGGGGACGATTTACTCAAAATTTGAGTTTTCCATCCATCAAAAGGTTTTTAAAATTAATATTCCATGGTTCATTGTATTGAAACAAAACCGTAAAACTAATTTAATATACATGAAATAAATAATCACAGAATTCAGCACCTTGTGTACCAAAGTACTCTATGCACCTTTGGAAACGGATAAGGGAAAGTAGTAGTAGTTCGGTCAAAAAGACGTTAGATAAACAATGATAACACCCCACGGCTAAAAAGCAAACAAATTACTGAAAAAAATATTTAAAAGATTACTAAATGAAAGGAAATAGAATTGTGATTATGTTTCAAGAAGTTTATTTGATTGCAGAGGATGTTTCAGGCTCCAAAACCGCTGCTGAGTATCAAAAGCCTTCTAAACTTTTGACGGACATTAACAGTAATAAACCAAATTAAAGCTGAAAATTCATACTGCTGCGCTGTTCTCAATTTCACTTTTATTGTTCAAGTTCTGGGCTCTTTCTTCCATTTCTGTCATTATTTTGATTTATTTCCCTCACTCTCAACACCACCTACACCTCTAGGGTGGGCAACTGTCTTATATTTCATAGATATAAAAAATAAATAAAAAACATACAGATGATGAATAAAATTACGTTTCATAAACAAAATTTTGAGTATGTCCAAATACTAAATGAGTATATCTGATATTTTCCACTAGACATAAATTTTTTTGTACCTTGTAAAGGTGATGTACGTTTTTTCCTCCGATAGCCCTGGGACTGTAAGCAGGGTGCTCGCTTGCTTCGTACCACGTTTTGAAGAAATGGGGAGACAATAAACGCGTTGTTCGTTTAATACAAATGTCAATCCAGGAAAGTGACGGGAAAAGGGACTTACGGTTTTTTCCTTTGGCACGACACTCCAAATTGCACTTGTTGGTTATGTTGGTTTTGATTTTCATTTGGTTTTAATGATTTCGATAACATTAGCACGGCCCGGCGCGATATCGTTTTGATGTTGTATGTTGCTGATGTGTTTTGTTCGAGGGTAATGACTCGACTGTCCGAGTTTTCGTTGCCGGCCGCTAGGATAGGATATGACAGAGGACAAAAAAGGACAAAATTGACATTTGACGAAATATTAATAAGTCAGTCCTGAACAGGTGAAGAAGCTATTTCCAAACATTTGAACATAGATATTCAATCATTTACAGGGTTTTTTTATTCAGCCAACGATAGGTCACAAGCCATGTTAATTCTTTAATATACTGTTATGGGCCACCAGCTTAGCTCACCGGGACCAGGAGTTTCCCAGGGCAAGTTCTCCGACATGCCTTCTAGTAAAATGTACCTATTTAAGTGTACCAATATGGATCCAAGTATGAGTTGGTTCTTGTAAAATTATCCAATGTTCTGCATCTGTTTCCGATAATTTTGTAAGATAATAACATATTAACAATGGTCACCCTAAACTTACCCATTGCCTACACCCAAGTCCACCCACCACCCTCACAAATCGTTCTAGATATTTTCCTCAAAACTAAATTTTGAGCCGACTTAATAAAACGGGTGGAACGATTTCAAAATAAATGATTTAAAAAAAGCTTTGAAACGGTTGATATTATTATTAATGTATTGATTTCAAAGAGTTTTCTGATGTTTAAAATAATTAAGACTACCCACTTAAGGTTTCTATACACAAAAATTATACAAACACATTTAAAAAATATATATTTAATTAAAATTTCATTTACAATTACATAGAAAGGCGGGCTTTTAATGCTTTTTGCTTTTAAGCTATATCTTCCAACCAACCCTTAACAAGTTATTTGAAATTCCGCTTCACTGTTCCTATGCATGTTAAAAAAATATTGTTGATAAAAAAAAAAGAAAACTTCATGCATGGTAGCCCACATTGTGCAAACCATCATGCATGGTAGCCCACATTATACAAACCTTCATGCATGGTAGCCCACATTATGCAAACCTTCATGCATCGTAGCCCACATTATGCAAACCTTCATGCATGGTAGCCCACTTTATGCAAACCTTCATGCATGGTAGCCCACATTATGCAAACCTTCATGCATGGTAGCCCACATTAGGCAAACCACTTCCCCATAAAGCACTATAAAATGAGAGAAAAAAACATGAATTATTTTTTTTTTTTAAAAGGTAACATTTTCATTAAATAATTTTCAGTGCAATTAGGGTAAAATGTATATTAACTTCTTCAATTGGTGAAGTTTTCTCATAGTTTATGAAAATTTGGAAGGTACTTATTTAAAATCTAAACCGACAAAATGTTATTAATGAAATGAATTAGGTACAATATAAATATATATATATATATATATTTGTTCAGGTGAAATAATCCCTTTAATATATTTCTACCACGAATACTTTTCCTTATCCATACCCAGTGGTGCACTGCATTGGTACACCAAGTGTCGAGTAAATTGATAATTTTATTTAATGAAGTTAAGATGATCAGTCTTACGCAGAGCCAGCCCAAGGTATCAGCTGACATATTAATATGTCATTTCTACCTGCGTATTATAACTAAAACACAATCAACCGATTTGTATCATTTTTCTTTTTTTCTTCGATTTCTTTCTTTTGTCTCGTTTTTATTCGCCTGCTTTATTTTTGGACGCCTTTTAAATTAATTCGTCTGACGTACAAAACAATGAAAATGTCAAGACAATACATACAATTCATTCTTCCATCTGATAAAAGTCTTTGATCGAAACCCCACGAAGGGCGGTCTTTGAATTTGACATTTATACCCAATAAACAATTGATTTACTTATTATTTCTTGAAAGGTTTGGATCGAAACACCGCCCATTTAATTTGGCGAATATAAGAAAGGAGGTATTAGTAAATGTGATGTATTTGGAAATACAATAAACCATATTATCTGATGTTCATAGTCTGATGAACTCAAAAGTACTTTGAAAATAAATTTTGAGCCCATTTGTCATCTAAGAACTTTTATTCTGTCGTTTATTCTGACGGAAATAATTATTCGTCGGAGCAATTAATTTATTAATACACTTAGATTTGAACTGAACCCAAAAAATTAATGACACTTCAACTCCGCCAAAACCTCCAACTCCGCCAGACGCGTATTCAGTATTTCTTTAACCCCGGCCGAGAGTCAGACGTTCAAAAAACATACCGAAATTCCTTTCTGTGTAGTGAAACCGTGTAAAAACCGTACGGATAAAATTAACAAAAAAGATGGTGTAACTTTCCACATGTAAGGCCTTTATAAATATTTATTTCAAATAAAATTCAAAGAAAGTTTTCTTCTTAAATAATAGCCAACAGCCCGTCCATAAGAAAAAAAAGTCATTTTAGATGCATGGTAAAATTCATGAACGCTCCTCGTAAGGAACGGGTTAGTATTGTATACTGTTACTGTAACCCTATATATAGCTCATACCTTTTGCGGTGTGTGGGCGGTTGCTTGCCGGCAGTCGAAGGGCTCTGATAGGTCGACCCGTGTAAGTGTATTGAGGTGCGGAATCTTCGTGTCATTACTTTTTCTGAATGATTTACTCTGCAAGGTATCTAAGTGTGTTATAAATCAATGGTCGTAGCATTCAACATAGATTTATTTAAAAGATGTACTTATGCAAGAAGGACCAATCGCAACAATATATGTACAATGTATATACCTACATGTATTTATGGTTCAAGACTGCCAAACAAGCTAATAAAGTTTATTTTTAACAAACACTGAATTATCCAATTTTGATCGCCCCAGTTTATCTCCACTATTAAGTGCAAAAACAAGAAATTTGCTAGGACTTTTTGTGTCAGATACATTTATTTGGTTTCTCATTCCTTTATTTTTTTCTTTCAGAGGCTTCTTTTTCATTGTCGAGGTTGAATTTCTTTTTGTCTAGATGTGCCAGAAACCCCACCAGAGCTGACCGTGGACCGCGTCAGGTTCTCTCCTGGAGACAGCATCAGGGCTAACTGCTCCTCGCCTACCAGTTATCCTGCAGCTAACCTGACCTGGTACATCAACGATGAGATTGTAAGATATTTTTTTATTTGTTTTATTAATTATTGCAACCCATCAACAGTTTGAAAATATTTTCCAGAATATTTAGAAAATACATTTCTTATTTTGGATTAACATTTATTTCTACTGTTTTCATATCACTATAGACTGAAATAATTATTAAATGGAGTTTTTTTTTTTAATTAAAATATTATAGCTCGTGGGTAAATATTAAATTTATAAAAAATTCACATCGAAAATATGTAATCTTATTCCGTATTTCTGGAAGAGTAAAAAAAAACGGTTATTTATTTGAAATTTATGTTAGAAGCACTCACTCATTCCTTATAAACTATTGAAATGAAAACACTTTGTTTTTAACTACTTTTTTATTATTAATCTAACTCCCGACCGGTTTCGAGGCAACACGTGTCTCTTTTTCAAGAACAAAATTCTTCTCCAGGTTGTTTATTTATTTAATATTTTTGCCGCCCAAAGGGCTTTTATATTACATTATTTATATAAATATATAATATTAATTAATATAAGTAGCAAAACATTGGAGAAATGGAAAGCAGAAAACATACAATTTTAGATCAATAAATAGAGAAATAGACAGAGACATAAATTTAAATAAAACGGTACATAAACAAAAAGTACATTAGATAAATTGAATAACCATCAAGCAAATTATAAACTTGAATAATAGAAATAAGAAATAACAGAATATAAAGTACGAAAATACACCAAAATCTTTCAAAGTAATCCGATGCCATTTAACAGTATTTACAGTACCGAAAAATCAATCAGTAACTTTAAAAGCCTGTTTCACATTTTAGACTTTTTGTCATTTGGACAATCACTGATCTTATTCTTCCATTATCCAAAAAATGAGGTGCAAAAACTATATAAAACATATTTTTATCTCTAGGTATACCAAACGCACACCATTAATTTCCCCGCAAATCCCGATCTCTGGGAGCCGAGTTCATCGTTCAGTTTAATAGAGATCACGACTGAAGAGGAAGTACAGCATCCGAAGTACCAGGTCGGAGGAAGCCAGCGAGAGATCAGCTCATCCCAACTTAAAATCCCGAGCCAAAACCCTGAAATCTCAGTATACACTGCGTACTCCACGTACCAGAAAAAACCAAAACCAAAATCAAAACAATAAACAAGGAACTGATCCTTTTAAGCCCACGAAGGACACAGCAGGATATCGGGATGAAGTGACGGATGGAACAAAACAAATAGAACAATTTTTTAAAGAGCATCCATTGAGAGTCAATCCGTTACCATTGAAAGTGACAAGAGTAAAGATGCAAGCTGGGTTTGGTAATGCACTGAAGCTAAGGTGTGAAGCAACTATTTACGATGTATATAAGGTTAGCAGTAATGTGATCAGCGTACAGGAGGAGAGTCCGCATATTGCTTTGGTTATGGGACAAAGCTCAGCAGGTACCACATTACAAAAGCTATTTAATTTTTTTTGTATGTGTTTCATTCTTATTTGCCTTGATTATAATATACAAGACTTTCATTTATTTCACAAGAAGGGAAAATTACTTTTTATTTTCTTTTGCTTAATTGATTGGGTAGAATACATTTTATGTGGACCAAAGGGAGCTTCCCCGCGTCTGCCTCATATGATGAGAAAACCACGGAAGTCCTGGAGACGGCGGACTATTGATGGATATCATTTTTGTTGTCCTACTTTTGTTAAATACACATATTTTTTTTTTTTTTGGGAATTTAAAAGTTCACAAGATTGATTACTATTCTATAATAATATAATATCATAGTACACGTAGGTTTTTATCATATTATCGTAGGCATATTTTCGTCTGTTTAGAGTATAAACCTGCTGTTTGCAGTAGAATGAATAATGCAGGAGGCAATAAAAACACCCGAAAAAAAATCATGTATGTGCAATCGTTCATTATAAGCCCTTACTGCACTAAAATGTTCCTTTGGAAATTGTGCTTTAACAAGGATGGAAACGGTGTTCTAGTCAAAATCTCCAGTTGAAAAAATGATAATGTTATGCACAAAAGGTTGTTCTTTTATTGGTTAATAATGGATTTTTCAATTTTTAATTTTATTTATTTATTAAGTGTAACATAATAAAAAACATTTTGAGAGTGTCCAATTACTTGTGGCCACTTAATGACAGGTCATAACATAATAAACTTAAATCTAGATCACGCCAAACAAGTTTTCCCTTTTTTTTTCGGCGTGTTTCTTCCACCGAGTTTAAATAAATAACTAACTAATTAACTAACCATCATGCCATTTTCCCCATATTGGGGTTAGGCAGAGAGGATAAGAACGCCACTTACACACTCTGTCCTTAAAAACGCCTAGACTATTCCCTCCAGACTTGCTTCTCTGTTATAATCATAACATCTTCTCATATGCACATACGCGAGTTTAAATAACCGACTTTAGGCAGAGACATAGAACGCCATACCACTCTGTCCTGAAGACTTCCTTTGCACTCTATATTTACATTATATGCACATACGCCGATTATTCCGACTTTTCACATGACCACTAAATAACACTAACTTGTTAAATTATTACATAAGTCAAATTTAGTAAGTTGTATTATATAAAATAAATTAAATAAAACCTTTTATACGAGCTAAATAATGTAGAAGTCGAAAGTGTAGTATATTGAATAAGTGAACTTTTACCTTACACTCATTTACACTTTTAAAAAAAATCTTGATTGTCTATGAGAAATTTCTTCAGCAATATTTTCCTTTGCGCAAGATGTGTGGCGCCTTTCACCTCATCTGGAAGCTTGTTGAATAGGCTTGGTTCTATATATTCTTCTGTTCTGCTTCCATAGTAATTGAGTGATCGAGATTCCACTATTTGATAAAAAGAAATAAGGTTTATTTAGTGTAATTTAAATGTATGTTTTAGCTCAGTTAGTAGTGATTCTATATGTTTTAGCAGTAATAGTTTATATGTTTTTCTTTTTCAGGAAATCCTGTTAACTTCTCCCATTTCGAAGTTGTGGTCCGATACTTGATGCTTGCTGGATTTCATACAGTATGGAAAGTCCTTCTTTCAGGAAGATGAAACACAACACCAATAGATTATTTAGTTGTTTAAATATATATAAATAGTTTATTGCGACGTAATGTGTATACAGATACTGTTAATTTAGGGAAATAAATGTATAAAATACTCGATAGAAAATACTGGTATAAACGTAAAGATCTCAAAGAAAGAAAATGAATATTTTAGTACCTACAGATTAAAATGTAATAATTTATTACGACATACTGATGCAAAAAACATGATTTATTATTTTATTCAATCATTCATTAATTTATTTAGGTATTTAAATTGCTGTGAAAACATTAGCTGTATGTAATATTTGCATTTTCCGGTATATGTTAATAATTAGATATTTTTTAAATTTCATTATTATAACTAAACAAAAAATTACGGTATTTACTATTTACGGTCATTTAATGTGGAAGAGATACCACCAAGTAATATTTTTATTTAAATTTTGCATAAAATATAATCATACCTCAGCTTTTTAAAACGATCAGTACAAAGAGACAACGAGTTTTATTTTATGTTTTAAATGCTTTTATTATAACGTTCTCAAATAAAAATGGTTTTTACTAACTTCGTTTAAAAATAACTGTTGATGTAAACGCTATGTGTAAAAATATAATATTATAAATGTTACATAAAATAGAAGTCTTAATTAAAATCAGCAAGCTATATTTTATATGCCTACTTTGTCGTAACAAAAAATGAATAAAAACATGAGGATTGTTCTAGTACTGTAATAGAAATATTAAAAATCATTTGGGAAACTGATTTATGTAAATTTTTTCATCACAAAAATGTATTTTCTATCACAGTTTATGTTTTGAAATCTCAAAAAAATTCTTAGTATTATTTTTGTATTTAAATATCCAAGGTAAAAAATAAAATTTATGTATCGTATTTTGTACCGATAACAAAAAAAAAAAACTTACTTATATGTATAATCCCTTGGTTGATTATTAAATTATTTATTGAGGGCTACACATTACAAAGGTGCTAAGTATGTTCAACATAAAAAAGTTATGCAAAGAAATAACAATTTTTTTTTAAAGAAAAGTTTGATTCTAAAACAATTGGTTAGAAAATAGTGACGTTACACATAGCACAGAGGACATTTTTGCACAAATTTTTGCCACACGTTTAATTCAAATCGATCTGCACTTATACATAAATGAAAAGTGTTTTATCAACTTAAAAATGACACTATTAAAAATAAAACTTTAATAAACTTAACGCCTTAATAAAGTCCAACCTTCAAGTATTGTTTCTTTTAAATTCATTTTTATGACAAATTAAAATACCTATATATTTTAAATTATTTTTTTCTCTACCTTGAAACAGCGAGCATTAAAAAAGGGTATGCAGAAATTAAAAACGTAATATCTCAACATAGACGAAGAAGACACACAATTGTCAGGGGAATATGGAAGTTGATTAGGGCATATGACATCTCAACTGCTAGATTAAGTATCTACTTTACACATTGTGTAACAATCTAATCCCAATATTTAATATTTGATACTTTGGACTAGCACTGAAGCGTGCGACTGATCATCTTGCCTTCAAATCTTTGACACAGTAGGTTCGTGTTTATGTTTGTCTTTGTTGAGATATTTCTATCTTTATTTAACCCTAGATCACTTACCATTCGTATAATAGACTACGGGTGGCAAGGTTTCGGTAAGTTCTCCCTGCCAGCCGCCCCGCCCACTTCTAGTACCTTCCTAAATAGTGAAATTAGTCACCCGCACTAATAGTCCAGTCTAATTACCCCAAAACTAAGCGTTTGCCTTAACTAATTCGGATGTTTTTGATTCTTTTTTTATGTTGTTCAGTGATGTCCAGGGAAGGTTGCATCAAAAGTCCGAATGAATAGGAGGTGAGCTTAAGTCAGGACGCAATATACTGATTTTGTAGTAAATTTAATGTTCTACAATTTTAGTCATGAGCATTTTTTATTGTGCGAGGTACGGTTCACAAGGTTCACGAGGTGTTAGTCCATTTCCGAGGCAAAAAATATTGACAGGAAAAAATCAGTAAAATATGTGATTTTTCAAATGAGATTATTTCGAAAACTATAGAGAGACACTAAAAAAATTTACACGATAAATTTTATAGAATTTTTAGTTTTCTATCATTTTTTATAAAAATTATTTTTGGTTGGGTAAAGCGTTTTTTTGAGTTTTTTTTAAAAAAACAAAAAAAATACCCTTTTTTTCTAGTTTTTTGAAAATCCTAACTTAAGCTCACCTCCTATTCATCCATACTTTTGATGCAACCTTTCCTGGACATCACTAAACAACATAAAAAAAGAATCAAAAACATCCCGAATTAGTTAAAGCAAAAAACCTAATTTGACTGGGCTATAACTGATTGCGTACGCATGCTTATTGGATTGAGATATATAGCGTAATCGTCGCCTAACAGACGAAAGGTTAAATTATGTAACTTTTTCAAGTTAAATTTGTCTTTATTTCATTATTATTGTTTTAAAAATGTGAAAAGTTTAAAAATTACTGTTGTGTAATAGATTTTGATGTAAATGTTGTCATTTGAAATATTTTATGTTTTCATGTTAAAATACTTCTACAAGGGCTAAAAAGAGCTATTTGTGGGGAACAAGCTGTTTCTATGAGTAGAAGCTGTACCGTATAGGTTAATCTCAAAGTTATTTTAATTATTTGAAAAATAACATTGCTGTGTAAAGCTGATTTGTTATATAAACTAAAACATATAAAAAAAAATCCATGTTTTTATTTCGTTGTCTGACAGACAAAAGGTTAGTTACACCGATACTTGAAAATAAGGTTAGTGATCTAGGGTTAAAAAACAATCCTTCCCGGATAAAATACAGCATTTGTCTTGGACATACTTAAATAAAGTAAAAATACTTTTCAAAATATTTTGTACATAAAATAAATAAAATTATAAATGTAAAATGTACATTTTACCAAATTATGCCAAAATTGTAACCTATTGAATAGTTTGTTCTTGGATTAAAAAACAATTATTGTAGAGAAATAATTAGACAGGGTGCCAAATATATAAGTATTGTTATATGGCAAAGAATCTTAATTTTAAGTTATACCATAGTTGTGTATTACAAATTTATATATGGCTAATAAAATGTTAAAATATGAAACGTGTATTTTATTATAAAAACAATGTGATACCTTGGACTGGCAATGAAGCATAAGGCTGATCATCTTGCCTTCATGTAACAAATTATCAAGATTCACTGCACTTGGTGTAGCAATGTAGTACCATTGGGTGCGGATAAGGAAGAGTGGTTGTGGTATTATCAAAACTGGCAAAAATCAATAAAATACCCGTATAATATAACATCTGATTTTGATGCCAAACAACTCATTTGCGTCTTTTTTTATTCACCACGTACCTAACTACATTGCGTGGAATCACGGTACGATGGCACTTGACGTTACAGCACGCAAGATTTTGCTTTAAATGGTAGAATCACGGTATTATGGCACTTGTACTTTATTCGCTGCATAATACTTTGTAGTAACAGCTTAATCTGATGATCAAATTAACAACATTAAATTTGTTCATCAAACTTGCAAACATCGGAATTTTATGCTAAACTTCATGGCGCCTTGTCAACGGTACAGTTAACTATTTGGGAGTTAGTAGGAAAGAAAATAAGTATTATGGCAGCTACAGACATGAGCGTCATCTCGCCAAAATCGACAAAAACGCCATATCAATCTGATCTTTGTCAACGCTGCTGGCCAAGTCTATAAATGCCTTAAGGTAAATATAATTGCCGTGTCCTCTGACACATTTCAAAGCACTGGGTGCTTACTACATTGGGTAAAATGCGTCATATTTTAGACAATTTTCCTAAATAACGACAAAGGCGCCACGTATTCTTATGGCACTTGTGCTCAATCACTTACAAATGATCTAAAACGTTTGTCATTTGGTTCCTTGTTGCTTTTTGTACTACAAAAATTGCTTCGTCATGTTAATTAAATACCAGGCATCTTTGACGGGTAACCAACAAAAGACCTTACACGAGGAGATGACTTTAAAGAAAAAGCAACCTCTTAAGATGTTCTCATAAACATAGCTAAAGATCGTGAAGAATGAAGACGATATTTGCGAATGGTAACAGTGAAAGCCCCCACCCTTTCCCTTGACTGTTTTGTCTATTAGACTATTGAATCTTTTTTCAGTCCAGCACAACTCTACCGATTTTTGAAGCTAATCCGCGAAATTTCATTGATTCAATTTTAACTGGAAAAAGCGGAAGAAAAGAAGGTTAAATACGCGACTAAATGCTTTCATTGCCCCTATTACTGTCTCAGCTCTAAGATTGTCATAAACACATTCACCCCGACCTGCTCAAGGAGTTAGCCCAAATTTATATTAGATATTAGTAATTCTACCCCTTTTTTAATCGTTAGTTACAACTACCTCCTCATTCTCTTAATTATCTCTATATATTCAATGCACAGCTGTTTTATTATTCCCTAATGATGTGAATAATCAGTAAAACTCTGCAGTGCCCAAATGCACTATTCGGTGAAGATAGCAAAAAAAAGAAGAAGTATATTCGCAATAGAAGAAAGTATGAAATCAGAAAAAAAAAACATATTATTTTTAAAATGGGAAAAATGATTCTTGCAGCTTTTAATTAGTTGCATGCAGCAATTATCATTCATTTTCACTCCCTATGTGGAGCATATGGATCCCACAAACAACCTCCAAACTAAGCGATCTGTGTGTCTTCCAGGTCTGGTCCCAGTCCCATACTTTCGACATTAACTAATTAACAAACTGAATATTCAACCATCACGCCATTTCCCCGAAGGAGAAGGCAGAGAGGAACGCCACACCACTCCGTCCTGGCACACTAACTGTCAACAAATTGTCAACAGTGGACGTCCAGGACGCCAAGAACCTGGTGACTTGTAAAATAGGCAAGTATTTTACAGGATCGAAATAAATCTTCATAATTTCCAAGCAAATCGACAAAAAAATTATCTATTTTACCCTATACTGGTATAATGGGAGCAAGTTAGCAGCGCACACGAAATGTGGCCGCATGTTTTTTTTTACAGAAAAGAAAGATAGTAAAATTTGTAATAATATAAAAAAAAACGTAAATGTTCGCTTACACGGCATTGGCATCGAGTCGATAAAAAAAATTTGCAAAAGAAAAAGTTATAGTTAAATGTCCTTCAGTTGGTGATAAAGAACGTATGAAATCTGAAATAAACAAATGTCCAAATCTCTTGGCGGTAGAAGGAAAAAAAAAAAAAAAACCATTGATTATTTTCAAAGGAGTTATTAAGGGACTCTCTGAATCTGACTTAAATGAATCACTTACGAAGCAAAATTCCAGCTTTATAATCAAGGATGAAGTAAAAATATTGTATAATAAAAAACACCGAAATCCACTTCTAACGAACATCGTTTGTGAATGCTCCGGAGATACTTGGTTGGCAATAACTAATGTCGGGAAGGCTAACATTGGATACCAAAGGGTGATCGTGGAAGACGAGACTCCCCTGGTGCAGTGCTACTCTTGTATGGGCTACGGTCATACCCAGAAATATTGCACAGGGCTGTCTCGGTGCGGTAGTTGTGCGGAGGAACATAATACTTGGAAATGTCCTTGCAAAGAGAAGGAACCAATTTGCCACAATTGTAGGAAATTTAAAAAGGAGGCAAATCATCATGCTCTGAGCCACAACTGCCCAACGCGGAAAATATTTTGACACAATTAGTAGGGAAAATATAAACTATCCCAGTAGCTTTTCAGATAAGTTCTTATGCTAAGCCAATGATGACAATAGAGAAAACTCAAATGAGGGTGGCACTTTAAACATATTTTATCAAAATGTACGCGGATTACGCTCTAAAACTACAAGTGTTCGGAACGAAATTTTAAATAATGACTATGATATAATATGTTTAACTGAAACGTGGCTTAATTCAAGTGTCTTCAGTGAGGAAGTATTTGATAACAGATACATAGTTTACAGAAGAGATCGTGAATCCACCAACTCATCGTCAAAAGAAGGTGGTGGCGTTCTCGCAGCTGTATCCAAGCAGTTGGTATCATCCAGAAAACTGCAGTGGGAAAGTGATGGCGAGGATCTGTGGCTCACGATCAAATCTAACGTTCAATATAATTCTTATATTTATATCTGTGTTCTGTATATGCTCCGAATTTAAGTGTTGATAATTATTGTAAACAAATTGAAAAAATTCAGGATGTCTACCTTACACGTGGGAATTCCGATTCACAGGTTGTTATCATTGGTGATCTCAATCTTCCTGAAATTCAGTGGTCACCTGACCCAGATTTTGAAAATAGAACCCAACAACCATCAAGTTATCAGACTCAGAAAGCTCATAGTCTTGTTAATCTTTCTTCGTTTTGTAACTTTTTTCAATTTAATCATATTTCTCAATGCAAATAAACGTATTTTAGACCTGGTTTTTTCTGACAAGGTGAATATAGATATATGTAACGCAGATGGAATAGCTAATATAGACGGTCATCATCCCCCTTTTGAAATTAATGTAAAACAAAACAAAAATCGTTTTTAAAAACAAGAAATCCTATTACTAAATATAACTTTAAAAAGGGAGATTATGATGGATGTATTCGTGATCTGTTTGATGTTAACTGGATTAATCTATTTAGAAATTTAAATGTAAACTCCATGACTAATTTGTTTTATGAAATTCTTTGGAATACTATTGATAGAAATTTTTAAAAATGTGCAACTAAAGCTAATAACCAATATCCTGTCTAGTTCGATCAGCCACTAATTAGAATGCTCAAGGAAAAAAACAAATTTAGAGTAAGAGCCAAGAAGCATAACAATCCAACCGATCAGTTAAAGTTCTCCCAATTTGCGAAAACTATCCAAAAAATGCAAAAAGAGTGCTATCGGTCATACATCACATCAGTGGGAAATGGTCTTCTTGGAAATATAAATGTATTTGGGTCATATTCAAAATCATTGAGGGAAAACTAATTGTATTCCCCAAATTAATGCACCTGGATAGCATATCTGCAAGTGAAGGAGATGATATATCAAATCTTTTTTCTGACTATTTTTCTTCAGTATACACTCCTACAGGAACTACGCTGTCACAGCGTGATCATTTAAGAGTGAGCAGTGCCAATTTTAATTATAATCAACACAATCTTGGTAAAGTTTAAAATCAATGTAGCTGAGATAAAAACCTGCTTGAGTAAAATTGACGCTAGTAAAGGCCCAGGGCCGGATCAAATTCCTCCCTTATTTGTTGTGTGTTGTGCAGATGCCTTGTCCTTACCCTTGTTTATTATTTTTAATGCTTCTCTATCACATGGAATATTTCCCGATTTGTGGAAAATTGCACATGTGGTGCCAGTATTTAAATCGGGCGATCAATCTTCAGTTAAAAATTATAGACCTATCAGTATATTGTCTTGTTTTGCTAAGGTCTTTGAGACCCTCATATATACACAACTTTTTTTCCCATTTCAAGCCTTTTTTGAGTACACAACAGCATGGGTTTGTACCGAAAAGGTCTATTAATTCAAATCTTTTGGAAATTTTGCGATTATGTCTGTAATGCATTTAATGAAAGAACTCAAGTTAGTAGATACCGTATACACGGACTTCCAAAAGGCTTTTGACAAAAGTAACCATTATATATATTTAATACAAAAGTTAGAGACAATAGGTATACATGGAGATCTACTTCGTTGGTTAAAATCTTACTTAAAATAATAGAACACAGCTTGTACTTGTTAATGGATTCAAGTCATCCCCTATCATTGTAACTTCGGGGGGTACCACAGGGATCCAATTTGGCCCTTTGTTGTTTCTTATATTTATTAATGATCTTAGTTCTAAACTAAAATGCTGCCATGTTCTTTTTGCTGATGATCTTAAAATTTTTCGTAAAATAGTATCTGACTCGGATCACTATCTACTGCAAAATGACCTTGACACACTTATCAACTGGTGCAACTCTAACGATATGCATCTTAATGTTGAAAAGTGTTATACTATAAGCTTTACTAGAAATAAAAACATAAAAAACATATTCTTACTCTCTTAATGATACTCATTTGTTAACAGTATACTCTATTAGGGATCTAGGAATCACACTTGACTCCAAATTTATTTTTGATACCCATATAAATGATATCAAAACCAAATCCTTAAAAATGTTGGGGTTTGTAAATAGGATAACCAAACCATTCAAAAATCCGCAATCGGTAAAAAATATTATATTATTCATTAATAAGAAGCAAACTAGAGTATGGATGTAATATCTGGAGTCCACATTACTTGAAATATGATAACCTTGTTGAATCAGTTCAGAGAAAAATGCTCAAGTTGTAAGTGTGGATTTAAGTGTGGATGCGTGGCCCCGTTTCTTATGAGAGTCAACTTGAATACTTTAATATCTTACCTCTGAAAACAAGGAGATTTTTGTCTGATCTGGTATGCCTCCATAAAATTATTAATGGTGATCTAGATACTGTAAAAATGCATGGATTCATACATACAGATTAATGTACCGAATGCGCGGTTAAGACGCCATAAAACATTTTTTGTTGCACTTACTAATAATAATATGGCATATTTTAACCCCTTATTGCGCATGTGTAGGTTGTATAATAAAATTGAATGTAATAAAATTGATATTTTTGTAAATACTCTAACCTATTTTAGAACCACATGTTTAGAATTATTGTTAGTAAATACATAATAACATAGTAAAAATATTTATTTCATAAAGATATCTATTATTGTTTTATATGTATTATATATTATGTACGCATGTATATATTTTATTTTTATTACTTTTATTATTGTTTCTTCATAGTTTTTTATATGTATAATTATAGAGCCTATTTTTTATTGTAAATATTTAATAATTTTGTAATAAATATCTTTTTCACACTTGTATATATGTAACTGGAAACATTCACACCTGTGAATGTTCTGTATATGTACAGAAAATAAATAAATAAAATAAATAAAGACCATGAAACATTTGTCATTTGACTAAAAATAAAAACTGGCATGTTTATTGCCTAGAATTTTGATGTGCTCTCAATAAATAATTATTTTTATTTTGTACCCACCTTAAGTTGTCCTGTCCGCCCCGTAGCATAGTGGTAGCTCATTCTGCTATTTTGCATGAAGTCACGGGTTCGATTCCCGTAGGAAGTCAACATGAAATATTTATTTATGGAAATTCATATTAATATTTCATGTGAATGACCCTGGTCTGGTACTGAAGCGTAAGACTGATCATCTTACGTTCACTTAGAGTGTCAATGCAGTGCTCTATGCACAACTGGATGCGAATAAGGGAAAGTAGTGGTAGTGGTAGCTAGATATCCTGAAGAATAAAAAAAATCCAATAAAGAAGACTGACAAAAAAAAAGTAAAAAGTTTTTTTAAAAAAAAGTTAAATGCAATCGTAATTTTTTTTCCACGGGTACATAGATTTTATTTTTCTTTTCGAAAACCAGTCTGTGTTTTTTCCTAAATGTTTGATGTTTAAAAAGTTAAAATTGGTGAGTATATGCGATAATTTTTCCAATGCTTTGAGGCCTTCAATAAATCCGGAATATCATATTGAAAACACAAAAAAACACGTGGAGATGGAGCCACCTTCATTTATCATAATCAATGTCGTGAAATACAGTAAAGCATGAAGCATTGTTATTATTTGTAATGAAAGAGAAACACTGTGGTATGGGTAACAATGTATATTTATACTTGGATATGTCTGTTTCCTAAAGCTGCCTAAATGCAAGAGACCGCGCGCCGCCAGCCGAGCTACGGCGCCTGTCGCAAGCCACGCCCTCCGTTCTCCGTAGCCTCTAGCGGTCATAATCCGAACCTCGTCACACACCGCCACTATATATGAAGCTAAATGAACTAATATATTTTATCCTATTTCTACATATATTTAATTTTACAAATCTTTTATTTTATTTTTTAATGTATACATTTCAAGTTCTTATACTACGTTGCTAAGCACGTCACGATTCAGCATCTTTCCAGTCCCGAAGCTATCGGCTCCCGATTTCTTGGTCGCAGCCGATCTCTCCAAGGTCTGCTGGCTTCTGCTGTGCTCTCCCGGCCCAACCTGGAAGGAAAACCATCGATTACCTCTCTGGTCGCTAGACCAGGGATATTCAACTCATCGGCTGCTACTCCATTTTGAGTCTCAGCGATGGGTGGAAAATCCTCTGTTTCATCTGTAAAAGACACTCTTCCTAGCTGATCTATGTGCCTTTTCCAAATTAAAATTTGTGTCATCCATTTTTACTAGATATAACCGTTTTTCCCAGCGTTTTAAATATTTTCCCCCTTTTCCAACTGACTTGATTATTTATTCTATAGTCTTTCACCATGCAAGTTTGCCCCACTTTGAATGGAAGCCTCGCGTTGCCCTTATATAATTACTTTTTTGTTTATTTTGAGCCGCTGTAACTCGTTTTTTTACGATTTCCTCCTCACTTACTTCTCTCCTTTCTGGTCTATCTACTCCAACCGGGATAAGTTTATCGAATTGAGATCGTATTCTCCTTCCTATGAGACTGGTACTAGGTTCTAACCCCGTCGTGCTATGTGGTGTATTCCTATAATCAGTTAAAAATTCCAAAATTCTATCTTGATAATTTTCTTTAAATTTTCCGTTAGCTATGATTTTAATAATTCGAATAACTATCGAAAGTCTCTCTTTCCAACAGATTCAACAAAAATCCTCTCTGCTTAACCGCACCAATCTCATCATTGACTACAAAATACTGGAGTAACTTCACTTTGAATATACTCCAGTCATCATTGCGATGATCAAAAGGTTCGATGCGTAATCCCTCCATAGCTGTGTCGCAAAACCCACCAAAAACCCACAGAATCAAGAAAATACCAAATCGTAAGGTACTTAGCTCTGTCTCGACTCCTAGGTGCTGGTTCCGGCGTTGTCCCTCAGGTCCCCGTCTGCGTGCTTTTCTGGATTCGTCGGCCCCTCCCGCCGAAGATGTTAGTCCTGTCCTCCTCTGCTGCGTGCTTTTCTGGATTCGTCGGCCCCTCCCGCCGAAGATGTTAGTCCTGTCCTCCTCTGCTGCGTGCTTTTCTGGATTCGTCGGCCCCTCCCGCCGAAGATGTTAGTGCTGCGCCTCTCGTCCCTTCACGACAGAGAGACTCCGGCCTCGCCGAAACTCTTCTCGTCGATTTCTGGAACTGTGGGATTCGGATTTCACCTCACGAAATCTCTCCCTGCAGACCTCCGGATCGCAGCTGCTCTCACTTATAGGAAAACAGACTACCCACATACCACGTGTTTCCTTGGGATAAAACTCTCCCAAATTTTTTTTTCTTTTTTTTTTTTTCTCTGCCCCCGGATTTCCGTGGATTCTTTTATACCTCGTCGCCAGTTGTAATGAAAGAGAAACACTGCGGTATGGGTAACAATGTATATTTATACTTCGATATGTCTGTTTCCTAAAGCTGCCTAATTGCAAGAGACCGCGCGCCGCCAGCCGAGCTACGGCGCCTGTCGCAAGCCACGCCCTCCGTTCTCCGTAGCCTATCTATACATTCGATGGAAATGTTCATTTGAAAATAGAATTTTCATAAGTATGGAGTGTTTTCCGCAGAGAGAAAAATTACAAATACACAAAAAAAAAAATACAACCTTTTTAAATGTTTATTCACTATAAATGTATTTTAATCATGACAGGCCAGTACTTCAACATAAAAGATAAAAAAAATCCATCAAGGAAAAGCAAAGCGTTTTATTATTTTACTGTTTTAAACGTAATCTTTGTATTTTTCGTTAAAATTATGTACATCGTCCTCAAAATTTTCAATTTCCTTATCAGGAACGACCTCAAAGACATTGTTCTTGCTCTAAGCATTATTGAAAAAACAATCAGAGCATTATGCAGTTTGATTGTAAACGTTTGGTCTGTATTTTGCTGTGAAAGACTCGACCAAATACTAGATACACTTAAAAATATCGATTCACAACTAAAAAATCTAGATGTAAATGTAATATCAAATCGTTTTGTTAAAAGGATTACGTATTTCGCATATATTATATGCTTTTTTTATATCTTAACATTTATACACTATCACGCATTAGTTGATATACACAAATTTTCTTTTTTAAATTTATACTTGTATGAAACGTACTGCCCTGCTAATATTACTTTCGTTGAAACCATTATCATTCTTTATGAAATATATACCAAGTTTCAACATCTTAATGAAGCAATTTTACGGATTAAAAAATTGCAACTAAAAAAAACAGTATGAATATCAAACTACAATAAGCTACCAAATCGATTGTTCAGAAATCAACGAGGAAATTAACAAAAAAATTATGATTTGCTCAAAAGTCCACAACGACTTATTAAAATCCGTTACATGGTTCAATAAAATATATGGAATAAATACCATAATGGCTGTTCTTAATACGTTTATTTTGGTTTTTAATGTCGCTTACCTATTTACTGGGAGGTATATTTTGATGTATCAATGGAAGAATCTAGATGTCTCTTATTACATTGATGTTGCTAATAGAGTTATTGATGTCGTTAAAATCATATCGTTGTGCCGAGTCGTCACCAAACTAAAGGACGAGGTAAGTTACAAAAGCGAATACAAAAATGTCTACAATAAATAATTAAAATTCTTGTACGGTTTTTTAAAAAATCTTTGGTGCTAGCATATTTTCAACCAACTCAACATGCCATGAAGCATTATTAATAAATTAATGAAGAAGATTAATAAAATAATTTCATGTTTCAATGTGTTTCAGGCGCATAATACAGGAAGACAACTTTACGTCTTGCTTGATCATATCGAAGACAGAAAAATAAGGAATAGCGTAAGTTTAGAACGTATTATTTTTTAAATAAAAACCTTTATAATTCAAGGTACAATAAAAAAAACTCACATGATATTCTCAGATCATTTTTTGACAAATTAGGACCTTGTGCTATAGTATTTATGGCGTGGTTAAGCGCACTTTAAACGGGACAGAAAACTGTACAGTTTCTTGTTGAGTTTCTCTTTCAGAAAATTATAGTAAATTTTTAAACGCTATCCTAAGTTTTTATCGTATGTTTACACTCACACTGTAAATAAATTATTGTTTTTTATCAATATCTACTTAAAACGTTGCATCACGCCTGTTCTCCTCCATGGCTGCGAATCGTGGCACCTAATCAGAGCCCAAGATGGCAGACTTCTGAGTTTTGAGAATAGATGTCTTAGAAGAATTTTAGGTGTGCAGTGGTTTGACTTTGTAAGGAACACAGAGGTGAGGCAACCGACACAGCAAACCTTGGTATCTACTGTCATCCGGTGAAGGCGTTTCGGCTGGCTAGGCCATATACTACGTATGCCTCCCGAGAGCCTTAACCATGATTGCCTATTTTACAAGGCATCAGGTTTTCGGCGTCCTTGTCGTACACTGTTGACAATTCGTCGGCAGTTTGCATCAGAGCTGCGGGACGTGGACTTGACTTGGAAGGAGATTCTGAGGAGAATATAAGCATCTGATTTCGAAAACTGACCAACATTTTTGTAATTTTATTTATTTAAAAAATACGTTTTCAGGTCATTATCTTTGCGAGTCAAAGTGCCCAAGAAGTGGATTATATTGTTTGTGGAATGTTTTCAGCAGATAACTCTCTCCTTTTATCGGTAAGAATCTAGCATTTTTTTACAAAGAGTTTTTGGGCCAAAAACAGATGTACCTACAAAAGTAATACATACTCACATGAAATAAGTTACTAACAATGAAATCTGACGTAACAATACAAATCCTTATCTGCACCCTATGGTGCATAATACAGTGAAATTATTTCCCTTATATAATTCAACATGCAAAATGATATAAAACAAATCAAATTTTTAATAGGAGTCCAAAAAAAATAATTAAATAATAACAAAAGTATAACAATAATGTGAACTTCAAAATAGAATAGTGTAATTTATTATTTTCCAGATTCTTGTTTTATTAAAAATATTTCATTATGTTAGTATTGAAATAATAAATATTTTAAAATTCAAAAAATATTGCAGCAAATGGACGATTTATGTTAAGGTACCTATAACATTGTTAATAAAAATCTTGGGTATATTTTTTCTGTTTTTACTTTCAGATTTTTGCAGCTCAACTGACATACACTTCTATAATTTACCAGCTCGTAAATGTAAAGTAATTACCTAAAACGGAAAATGCGTTTGTAACCCTAAGAACTGTGAGGAGAAGGAGTATGCCAAAACTACGGGATGCGGACCTGACTTGGGAAAACGCACGGGAAATTGTATAACTTTCAAAAAATGATTATGTAAAAGCCCCACGGGCGTTGAAACAATAAAAATAATAAATAAAAATTAAAAATACAAAATATATTATGAGTATGTACCTACATATCTTATCATTCTTTTTATTTTTTCTTACTGAAAAAAAACTAGGTTTCTTTTATAAAAAGTACCTAGCAGTGAAAGCCCAACCCTTTTCCTAGACTGTTTTAAAGACTAGACTTTGAGTCTTTTTTCAGTCCAGCACAACTCTACCGACTTTTTAAAGCTAATCCGCGAAATTTAATAGATTCAGTTTTTAACTGGAAAAAGCGGAAGAAAATAAGGTTAAATACGCGACCAAATGCTTTCATTGCCCCTATCACTGTCTCGGCTCTAAGATTATCATAAGCACATTCACCCCAACCTGCTCAAGGAGCTGGCTCAAATTTAAAGTGATAGGGATATTAGTAAATCTACCCTTTTTTTAGTAGTTAGTTACAACCACCTCCCGCCCAACCGCAGCTCTCCCGCCCACCCCCTGTCAACCACGCCCAGAGAAGACGCGGCAGCAACCTCTGCGTCCAAACCACAACATACAATATTCAACCAGTCATCCTATCTGGCGGACCTATGGTGGATGGAAGGTTTCGGATTATCAATGGGGCTTCTTTACCTACGGGCGCCGTGTTGCTCTGCAGCGTTCCCACGTGCCCGTGCCAGGTAGATTCGGCTAGCGCCGCTCCAACAATACCCAGCCGCCGGCGCCGGGACCTGTAGTTGATCTCGTCGGCATCCTCTGACCTCCTATCACTCAGCTCCGCTACGCTCTCTTTAGAAGGCGGCGAGAGAAAGGATCCACATATATTATATTGCACAAATAAGGAAAACACTGTACTTACATGAGAATAACACTATTTATTCTGTTTAACACTAATGCCTACTACAAAAGATATTTCATTATACGGATTGACAAGAATCTAGTTTGTTTCAAGAACACTATTCAGCACGCGGTTCTGAGTCTACGAAATTAGTCTATCTTCAGTCGTCCACCAGTCAGAGCGCCGAAAAAAGGGAGGAAGGACGGGCCTTGAATTGCGCGGCTTTTTATAGCGGCTGTGTGTCCATGTCCTTTCGCTTCCGGTATCGAACCGTTGAGCGATAAATGACGAAAGTGGCGAAGTGGGTTCTGACTCGCTACTCGTTAAGTACTTGTCGACCGGAGTCGCCACATTAGTGTTATTATAACTACTCTCTTTTATGGGAATAAACGTTCACAAAATATGAGTTCAGTCCTTCTCGGCATATGGCCTAGCCATCTGAAACGCCTTCGCCGGATGTCAGTAGATACCGAGGGTTGCTGCGTCTGTTGCTTCACCTCTGTATTCCTAACAAATATAATGATATACCAATGGTGTACCAATGCAGTGCCGTATGTACCATTGGGTGCGGATAAGGGAAGCAGTAGTAGTAGAAGAATGAGGTACATGTTGCATATTTAAAAAATAATCAAATTAAGCTAACACTTTGTTTTAAATTTCAAATTGACAGCTTATTCCGAACGTAAAAAAAAATATTTCTTTCAAAAACAAAAAAAATTCAACGTTTATAATTCTGAATACGGAAATAAAGCAAGGATTAACTTTTCTTAGGCCTTCTTAGCTCCTTTTATTTTATTGTTTTTCTTAATTAAAAGGGAGAAATAAATGGTCTCTAAATATTTTTAAGACTTTGCTTTTTCATTTAGCAAAAAGGAAAATAAAAGATTAATTTCATAATAATATTTTGAGTGTATGAGCGATATTATTTTTTTTTGTATTTATTTTTTTATTTAACCAGCTCAACAGGCCAGGAGGCCCAATTACAGAGGGGGACAACGTCGCAAATACCCAGGCTTGAGAAAAATTACTTTATATTTGTTCCTAAACATTCTTAATATTTTATTATAAAATAATAATGGTCCCTCGCTGGGATATAGATTTTTTAATTTTTTTAATTTAAAATATACATAATTTTTAGACAACACATAAATGTATTTATTGTTTCCGCACAGCCGGGGCTTGTCTGTGGGTTACATTACATATTGATACTTTTTTTTTCTTCTTATTTTATCACACAATTTGTATCGTACTTTTTATCGTAATCAAAGTTTTTTCTTACGCCTACCTCTCTAAATATTATATAGCATACGTTTACCTGTTCATCATACCATATTCACTCCCTATGTGGAGCATATGGATATATCGTGATGTGTTCAAAAACATATATTTTTAAAAGCTTTTCCTTTGTTCCCACTTTTTAACGATTTTACTATTTTATTTCCACGAGTGCCTATTTTATGTAAAAATCACACATATCGTACCCCATTTATTATTTTACTGTTTGTAATAATGCAATTTCGTTTTATTTTACTGATTTAACATTAACAAACAACACACAATAAATCATAAAAATATTATTTTAATATTCTCTAGTTATTTACACATAATAACTTATTTCCAGATAGTAAATGACATGTATTTACATTATCATTAAATATAAAATTTTGTCCCAACACCTCTATATAATTATTATTTTAGCTGAATCTTAATACAATTCACTTCCGTCAAAATGACAAGTAACATTTTGTTCATAAGAGTGTCTTATACAAACCAAATTTTTGGATTATTTTCAAAATTCTTTGACTATCAGTTATCAAATATGACAGCTCTGAAGAAAATTCTTACCCTGCTAAGAATTCTGTTTACATTATTCAGCTTAGTTGTCATAGTAGTAGTTTTATTTTTCACTAATTCACCCTCAAAGAATTTTGATACGATGAATTTTCGAGCTTTCGTTATTTATGTATCGAGATATATCACATTGGTTTGTGCAACGTCATCAGTATGTTTCTGTTTAAAATATCACTCGAGGTTCATTCAAATTGAGAAATCAGTACAAGAAATAGACAAAATATTAGTTAATTTAACTAAGATCGATTATTCGAGCTCATTGAGCTTTTACTACAAAATTTTAACGTTTATTGCAGTACGATCAATTATTCTTTCTTCGATTTATGGTGTTTTAGCTTGTCCAGATCCTGTATACCTTTGTGCGGCCTATTGTATTCACGGGGAAGAGTCCAGCAGAGTGATTCACTTTTTATCTATGGAGATAAGCGTTATGTTGTACGTGTTCCAAACTAAAATAGCGGCACTGAACAAAGCAATACAAAACATCAAACCTTGTGAAATATTGACAAACAAAAAGATTTACAAAGAGTTTGATAAATTCGATCAACTACAGTATTTGAAAATGTTACGGAGAGCCCGAAAAAATATAATATCGTCAGTAAAACTATTTAATGAATATTATAACTACGCTATGATTGTAATAACAACATACGTGTTTGTTGTTATTTTTTTATCATCATTTTCATGTACGGCGGAGTATTTTACCAAAATTGAAGATTTTATGACCGTTACAGGAAGAAAAACCATAATTGAATCCACTTTTAAGATATTTGAGTCGTCAATAATGCTTTTCATAATCACTTACCTGTGCAATGAAATGAAAAAAGAGGTAAATCTTTTTTGACTAAATTCAATTATCTTACACATAGATAAATGCATGAAAGAATTGAAAAGTATGTGGAAGCGAAAATGAGTGATCTGTCAGTTGCCTTTTGTACGCTGATGACGCAGTGCTCCTTGCTGATAGCGAAGGGGAGCTGCAGTCCTTGGTCACTAAGATTATTCCGACTTTTCACATGACCACTTTAAAGTACTGGACGTACTTGGTCATGCCATGTCTTTCTCGGCCATCAGCGGCTTCTACATCCAGGCACACTTGCATTCAAACTTCTTTTAGCTGTTCTTTCATCACTCATTCGCTCCACATGACCAAACCATCGTAAAAGCCCTTTCTTAATTTTGTCGATAATGCTTATCTCAGCCTTGCACTCTGCTCTTATTTCGACATTTGTACACCTATCATACATAGTCTTACCACACAGTCGCCTGAGAGATCGCATTTTAACAGCATTCAGTCTACTTTCATCCTTCTTTTTCCAACATCACGCTTCACTACCATACATAAGGGTTGGTACCAGAACTCCGTTGTGTACTGCCAATTTTGCTTCTTTCGATAAGTTCATATTTGCCACTATCGATTTCAAGGCACCATTAACTCTGTTTCCGGCACTAACCCTTCTCTCAATGTCCTTATTCACATTTCCGTCTCTTGTAAACATACTTCCCAAATATACAAATTCTTCAACCTGCTTCAATCTGTCTCCATTTACTATAATATTACATACGGTCATATTCACATTTCTTTCAAAAACCATCACATATGACTTTTCCACATTCATTGACAAATCACTGTATGAATGTAGAGGAAGCAAAGGAAGTCTTTTAGGACAGAATGGTATGGCGTTTTATCCTCTCTGCTTACCCCTACGGGGAAATGGCGTGATGGTTAGGTAGTTTTGTTAGTTAAAAACAGTTATCGTAATTTTTTAATTGAAAGTAGCAAATAAAGTGCCTTAGTTTTTAAAACGTTATGATTGTCTATTTTATTTGGTAATAAGTTTCTGATTTGATATTTTTCCAATGAGCTTAAATTTTCAGATTTTGTGTGTACGGTTTTTTTAAATTACGTATAATATATTTAATATTCAATGTGTAATTCATTCCAGTACCTAATAATTGTTAATAATTTCATTTCATTATTTTTTTTGTTATTTCATTATTTGGCTTTTAGGGGAAAAAGACTGTGACACTTTTGTTCAAGTCATATCTTTATGCCACCGACATGAGGTTGAGAGATGAAGTGAGTATTTTTACAATCCAGGACTTCAATATAGTTTCTCGAAGCTCCTATACAATTCAAACGTTTTCAGGGAATTTTTACAGTATTGTGCATTGTAGTCAATAGAAAAATTGACTGATAATAAGACTATCAAAATTAATTTATCCCTTGATAAAGAAACATGTATTGTTTCCTAAATAGTTGGAAATAAAAATAAAAAAATAGTAGTTTTTCACCCAGTATTATCACTTAAGAAATTTATAGAGAATAAGTATTAATAAAAGTGCTTTTAACAATAATGAATTATTTGGTTTATTTTAGGTACTGGCATTTTCCTGGGAAATAAAGCACAGCAAAGTAGATTTTATGGTTGAAGGAATGTTTTCAGCTGATATCTCTCTTATTTATTCGGTAAATATTATAAACATATACAAACAACACTTAAAATATATCCACATGTTTCACGAAAACTGCATATGAAGAGGAAAATACATTTTTCGGTCACTATACTGAGTGCTTAGGGCATCAGAATACTGAATTAAATAAGATTTAAATTGAAGCTGTCATTTCAAATAGTACCTACAATAATTGTATGTACATGTTTATTTTTTCAGATATTTGTTGCTGAGTTTACGTACATAGTAATACTTTTTCAATTGTCGTTGGAGGCTTAACTTTACAAATTTTCTATTATAAGAAATATCAAATAAATAGTCCTTATCTTCTGTAGAATATTCGCTATCAACTGTCCTGTCAGATTTTACACGACAGTCAAACCTATCCCATTGCCTAGAAATAATTATATTAAAAAAACTCATTTATTTTTCGTAGCTGTTCCGTGTATAACAAATATTGCCCCCAATTAGATATCTATGACAATAAACTTAAAACATATAAAAATAAACTGTTTGAAGTTGTAAAGTGATATACATGAATTTATTTATTCAAAAAATAATAAAATGTGTTTAATATTAATTGTATCTTTCCATCCTTCTCCCTCTTCCCTAACCTAACCGTCCCTTACCTTCCCTGCAATGCATCTCTTTTTTTCTTATGTTTTTCTTTTCTAATTTTAAATTTTCTTACTTCTAATTTTTTTGTTTCCTAAAAGTTGTATTACTTGGCATTCGTTTCATATTTGTGAAAAGCTGTAATTGGTTTTATACACACATAAGAAATTATCTTGAAAAATGTACTAATTAAGACTGTGATTTTTCCGTAAATAAAAATAATAAAAAAATTAAATAAAATATCAAATTCAGTATTGACATTATTTCTCATGAAAATGGCCTTTTTTTTTTTTTTATTTAAAAGTATTTTAAAGTAAACATGTTTTTATAAACAATACATAAAATGTATTTATTGTTCCCGCAAAGCCGGGGCTTGTCTGCGGGTTACATTACATGTTAATACTTTTTTTTTTCTTCTTATTTTATTACACAAATTATCTAACATTATAAGTATATTCATATTTTAAGTAGGTAGTGTTGCAACAAATCACTGTGCGCCCTTTAAGAGGGTCTTAAGGTTTTTTTTAAATTTAATAATATTTTTTTCTTCATAAATACTTTTTTGGGAGCCGATTAAATAGATCTGGAATAACACACGCCAATGTCATTTTTCCCGTTATAGTTTTGCTAATAAGCGGAATGGGGAATGTGACTAAACTCAAGTGGCCACTTATCCCAACCAATGACAGTTCATAAGCCCTGTGAAACGCTTGAATAACCATATTCCCGAATTTGGAAAAAAGCAACTTCATATCTTAAGACAGTAAAAAATAATATTTACTTTTAAATATTAGTTCCTCACTTTTTTGAAAAATAGGCGGGCCGAGTAAGATTTTTGTCCTAGATTATACCTACTTACAAATAATATTCGAGTATTTAGATTGCAATTAAGCACTTCAGTAAATTTATTTTGCATGTAATACTGTTGCTACTAATAATAATGCTATAATCGGCGTGCGACCAAGGTGCATGAGAAGATGTATGAATGTAGAGGAAGCGAGAAGAATGGCTAAGACGCTGGACTCACGATACGGAGGTTCCAGGGTTCGATTCTCGGTGAAAGCACACAAAATTAAAAGTGATTTTTCTAAGCCTGGATGTTTGTGACGTTGCTCCCCTCTGTAATTGGCCTCAAGGCCTGTTGAGGTGGTTAAAAAAATAAAAAATGTCAGGACAGAGGGGTGTGGCGTTTTATCCTCTCTCCCTTTATTCGTATGTATTGTATTGGTTTTCAACCTTTGAATTTAATATATTGCTTTGTTAGCCAATTACTCAATAATTATTAATTTTGGATTTTACTTTTAATTAAAAATTAATTAAAATTTTTAAAGCATTTCACATTTTATGTATTTTAAATTTTACTTATTTATAATTTAAAATTTTTAAGCAATTTACATTTTATTTATTTCAATTAAATTATAAAATATGAATATGTTATACCAGAATGTTTGCTATATTTTTTTTAACTATTTTTTTTATTATATATACAACATATGATTTATGTAATGTAAAAGCCTTTGGGCGTGAAGTGCAATTTATTGCAGTAACCTATCTTTTATATTCTAACATTTCGCCCCGAAGTGCAATTTATGCAAACTACTCCATATCCATACAAACATATTATTTATACTAACTGGACTTTAATTCAAATAAAATAAATTAAATAAACGTCCAAGTATACTATAATCAGCTTTATAATCTTTCTTTTGAAAAATGGTATAACTCATTTTATGAAAAGGCTTTGATATTATTTCTTTATCTCCTAGTGTAGACATTTACACACAGCTCGTCACAAGAGAAAACACATTGATCCTTCCCAAAAATTCCACATCCTTTGAGAAGCCTTTTCAATCCTCACTTTCACGATCAAAACCACAAACTTGCAATTGACGGCAGGATATGGGACCAAACGAAATAACAGGAAATAGGAATTTGGTAAAAATCTGCTCCTTCCGCCACATCAGCGTTTCTGTCTCCTTTCAAAGATCCTGAACTCAGTCAGAACGAACCCGTATGTACCAATTTATAGTGAGGTGTTACACTCTGTTGCAGAAGTTTTGCAAACATATCAAAAAATCAACAGGATGTTTTTTTGATGACTTTTACATCAAATAGGCAAGGGGAATTAAGGTAAAAATAGCAATACAAAAAATATTTACACATTCATAGGGCAATGCATTGGTACAATACTAAATGAAGACAAAAAAAAAACGAAAGAAGCATTCAAAAAAATATCTTTTAAACATTATTTTTTTCAAATATTATAATAATTTATTATTTTTAAATACATTATGTTGAATAATATGTAATAATACCGAAAACTGTATATTTGCGTATGTTAAAATAACCATAATGTAATAGAGAGCAAATCCCTGCTTAAAAACTGTTTAGCACTTTAGCGGGAATTTAACATAACTTTGTATATATAACTACGAGTACAAGTGAATAAATAAATTTTAAAAAATTAAAAAAAGGGCAGTGTATCTTGATCTTTTTATTACATGAAGGTAGGATGATCAGTCTTATGCTTCAGAACCAGTCCAAGGTATCACACATGAAATATGAATATGAAAATCACATGTAAATGAATATTTAATTTTGACCCCCTACGGGAATCGAACCTGCGGCCTCGTGTAGTCTCGTAGCGTAGTGGTAGCGCATTTGGCTACATTGCATGAAGTCGCGGGTTGATCCTTAATTGCAAATACATATTTAATTTAGAAAAATTGTTGATCAATCACCTAGATAAATGTACCAATTAACAAAAAGAGACCTCAAAAAACATTTTTAAGTTTTACAGTGATGAAAAAAAGATTTTATTTAAAAAATTAATACAATAACAACACACTCAAATACTGATACTGATTCCATTCCTTTTTTTCCATCACGTATTCCATAAAATGGCCCCGTGGAAAAAAATATATCGTAAGGCTTTCATTAAAAACCTTTTTTATAAAAAGTACTGAAAGTTTAGTAAGACACTGTACTCCCTAGAAGACAAAATATACAAGTATTATTTGAAAATTGCAAATTTATCTTCAAACGTGTTTTATATTTTCTTTTTTTGTGAAAAATCATAGCCCGGAATAGTATAAAAATCTTTCAAATAAAATTTGAACCGGATGAAAAATAATTATAATCTGCTTAAATATGTTTTTTACCAAAAGCAAAAGAAAATTATATTTCTTTAAGCTACCGGAAATGAAATATTTTACAGAGACAAAAATTTTTTTTTTCTTATTAATGATAAATTATGTTTTTTTGAAAATTAATTAAATGAGCAGGAAAATGCGCCATTGGATGCGGATAAGGGAAAGTAGTAGTAGTTGTAAAAGAAGTTAAAAAATATATTTACTTTAAAATTACGTCATTCTTTTTATAAAATTATGTCCTTTCTTTTGCCGTACTGGCAAATTAATCTCTTTGTTAGGAATTCCAAATTCAAAAAAGCTATTTATTTACTCAAATTGCGTTTTTTTTCTTTGCGTGCTGCACGGCTGGATGTTGCGATAAGAAAACACAGTGCGTTTTTTCCAACGTTTTCGTCTGGAAATTTCGACCTGCAGAACAAGCCCCGTGGACGGCCGGAGACCAAAGTAAAGCTATTGTGGAAGCGGATCCATTAGCTACAGGCTGCGGTGTTAGTGATAAAACTGTTTTAATCCATATTTACTTGAAGAAAATTGGGAAGGTGAAAAAGCATTACCTCACGAATTTGAAGCAAATCAACAAAAATTATCAGCTATAATTAGAAGAGTTGTACAACTTACTCTTACCTTGCCCCCAGTTATCCGCACCTCATGGTGCATAGGGCAGATTTTCATTGGTGGTTTTTTTAGTAAAATTGTAGTTTATCATTATACTTTGTTTACTACATGAACAAAACGCAAGATGATGTTGTACCATTCTTACTCTGGTTCATAGGGCACTTCAGCAACAATTGTAGTTTTATCATATAGTTTACATGCATCATGAAATATTAATGTAGAATGAATGAAAATATTTCTTACGCTTCAGTTCCAGAGCCATCATACATGAAATATTAATGTAGATAAATATTTTATTTTAACCTAATATGGGAAACAAACTCGCGATCTCATGCAGTACGGTAGCCCGACGTTCTAACCACTACACCACGAAGCGGGCATTTACCACATCCAAGATTGTAAATCATCATCATTATACCATATCCGCTCCCTATGTAGAGCATATGGATTCCACAAACTTCAAATTAGAAAATTTGTTAAAAAAATAATATTGTTTTGTTAGTCTTGGGTAGTATTTTTTCGTCCTGTTGGCATTTATTGCCCTTAAAAAACGCAAAACTCTTTGATAAAGCATATTAGATAACTTAAAAAGAGGCATTTTTAATTCCGAAATAATTGTGTCCCAAAAAATGGGTAAAGGCTCCCCAACTGCCTCGGGCTGCCAAGGAAAAAGGTCCCATTATTAAGACAAAACTTTGAGTATAATTTAAAAATTATGAAGGGCAGAAAACTTTCAACAAAAAACTGAAATTAAATTCATTTTTTACTGATTTATTACCTTGCATGGCTGTAAAAAGGGAACATTGAAAAAATATATTAAAGTTAGGTTTACACGGCCTTCAGAATACATAAAACGTTTTTCTGGGTTATTATGCCATGTTTGTGGGTTTTAATTTGCCGACGTTAAGAAGCAAATTGCAGTGTCCATCTTAAAAAAATTGTTTGAGATGCAAACATGCATTCTGTCCTCTCCCCTCTTTCCCTAAACCCTCCTAAATTGATCCCTTATCTTCCACATCCCCCCTCCATTGAGATCCTGACCGATCGCGGATGTTTGGGTGGATGTCTTGGGTGGGGGGCCTGGTGAGGCAGTATGCCGGTCTCCATACGGGTAGTAATTACTCATAATATACTAATATGTATAATGATCAGGGTAGAAACTAACTTTTACCTAATACTGTTAATTTGGGCTGACTCTGGTTGGTATGCATGATGGATACAATGACAATTATAATACATAAGCCGAGACAGTGGTAGGGGCAATGAAAGCATTTGTTTACGTACATAACGTAAATTCATTCGTATTTTTATCACACTGACAAGCTTAAAATCGCGGTATAGCTTGTTGAAAAAATCGGTAGAGTTGTGCTGGACTAAAAAAATACTAAATAGTATTTTAAACACTCTACAGAAAGGGTGGGTCTTTCATTGTAATGTAAGTGTTAAATAAATGTAATTAAAGGTAATAAATAAAAAATATGTTTTTTGATTTGCTTTCATATTATATTTTTTTAGCAAAATCGCCTTGTGTTCTCAAGTTCGCGTGAATTTTTAAGGCTCCGGTTTCCTTTGAATTTTTAAATCAGGTTAAACAACACGCCCCATCTGTTTTTTCCTGAAATTTGGGATTAGGATAAGGAAAAATAATATATGGGAGCTTTCGGCTAAGAAGCTATAATATCTGCGTATGAGAAACGTAAAAGTTTTTTCCTTTTCATTAAATTCGGTTTTCTGAAATAAAAGAGGATACAATATTATGCGAGTGCACATGTAATATTGTAATAAAACCCTGGAAACGTTAAAATTGTATAGAACTATCTCAATGCTTTACTAAGAAATAGAAACTATGTATTTTTGTCCGATTGTCGCGGATTCGCCTATTCTCAGGATTCATATTCTCTGAAAAAAAAATATGTTTCTTTTATAAATACACCATCGGCATTGGCTGTCGCCGGGAGTTCAGCAGTTATGTACAAGTTGCAAGAAGCAGTATACTTGTGTACGTAAAACTGCATGTAATTTAAATATGTGTGCCCACTTGTTAGTGCAAATTAATCGCCTTTGAATTATAATATTATTGTTTAAAATAATGTTTCAGCGGAGATAAGAAGTTAAAAAGGAAAATTATATTTACAAAGCATATGACCTGTCACTGGCCGGGTTGATTAGATACTTGATGAGGTTCTTATTCCTTTCCGAATTGTGTGACGTAGATGTCTAGTGATGAAGTAGATGCCAACTGATGACGTAGTGAGTGACGTAGTGGGTAACTAGACACCTCAGACACGGTAGTATTTTTCAAGTATGGAATGTCACTTCTCTGAAATTTTTGTTCGAAGGACTTGCTGTCTATGGATCTGATATTTCGATAAATGTTTGAAATATTGCATTATTTGGTCCATTTATTTTTTATCGTCGCTTTTATGATGGAAGTGAATTTATTCATTCTGTTTGTGAAAAATTCAAGATATTTTTCCTTGACGTGAATTTTTTACTGGCCCAAAATGATTTGTTTATTTATTCTTTACTGACTTAATTTATATTTGACTTAATCTTATTTTTAAATGATAGTAAATAT
The DNA here is from genome assembly GCA_022494985.1 of Micrasema minimum. Lineage (NCBI taxonomy): Eukaryota > Metazoa > Arthropoda > Insecta > Trichoptera > Brachycentridae > Micrasema > Micrasema minimum. The sequence continues at coordinate 70,556 of JAGVSP010001159.1, forward strand.
AAATAGAAGTACGTTTTAATGAAAAAAGTGTTTTTGATAATGTTTGTATTCTGTGATTGAATAATGAATATAGAAGTGGCCACTCAACCCAGCCAATGACAGGTCATAAGCCCTGTAAACGCCTAGATAACCCGCATTCGTTTCCAGAGTTCCTCTGTCTCTGTTGAGATATCAATAATATCTGATATCAGCCCAGCATGAGTATAATCCAGTAATTTGTCTACAAGTATTTTGTATTCAATTTAAAAAAAATGTTGTTTAATTTGTAACAATTCATTTAGCTATAAATGTATTTATAATAAAACCAGTGGCTTATTTTCCAAAAATGCTGTGAGTTGATGGTTTGAACAAGAACTTGTGAAAAGAAAAAAAGGATCTTGGAAAAATGCAAATTAATATATATACATAGGTGATTTCTTTAAATAAATTTATTATCTTTTAAAATACATGTTTATGTTTAATAATTTACTCTCTATTTAAATTGATCCGAAAGTTGAAAAATAACAAGCGCATATGTCACCCACAAACCGCAGACCTGAAATAAGAAAAACTTTAAGAGGATGCACTGTCACTTGACCCACTGCCGTTTCTCCATACAATTGTAGTCCTTGATTTTCTCCCTGAAATATCGCTCGGGGGCAATGATTTTTACACACGTTTTTAATTATCGACGAGAAACGAAATAGCAGGCACCTTTTTGTTTTTTTAAATAATTCTCCTCCTAATATAATAAATAAATAACACGTTACCAAAAAATAACTTTTGGTCGATATCTTAAAACTGTAAAAATAATTGTTTTGGTGCTACCTTCCAGGGAGAAAATCGAGGACTACGATCGTATGGAGAAACGGAATCCGTCATGCTTAAATTCGTATAACCTCTGTTTTTTTAAATCATAAAAATTCTGTTAGTTTATTTCCCTATTTTTTCCTTTGTGCTTGCCTATTTTATAAAGAATTCGGTTCTCGGCGTCCTGGACGTCCACTGCTGACAATCCGTTGAAAGTTTGCGTCAGGTCTGCGGCATCACAATACTCGTCTCTCTTTCTCGTTTCCCCAAGCTCAGCCAAATACAAGTTGATTAAATAATAGATTTTTTCAAATGTTTTTACACTTACTGTATACAAGAATTTGAAATTCACAAAAAAGATTCCACATACATTATATCCAATAGGGAAATCCGAAGATTGTAGTGACAACATTAGTATCTGTAAAAAATATAATTAAGTTACATTAAATAAATTTAAACCTGTAATCTAATTATTAACAAATATATTATATAAAACATTTAATATATTCAACATTATGGGCGTGTTCAAATACTTGTACACGAATCTGGATTTATGCCAAGACGGGAGTAGGTATATATTTCATTTTATATCCCTACATAGATGAGGTAGATCTTTTTTCAAATTCAGGAATATGGATATTACTAGTACTTAATTTAACTCGTTCAGAGTCTTAATTTTAAAAATAAATTGATTTGCTAATAAATGCTTAACTTCAAAATCAATGCATAGATGGAGCTTTCAACTCGCTGGTGGATGATTCTCGATTCGTGACATATTTACAAAATCAAAAATGTTACCTGGTGTTGATATTCGCTAATAAGCGGAATGGGGAATGTTGTAGTACCTACATAAAGTGGCCACTTAACCCAGCCAATGACAGGTCATAAGCCCTGTAAACGCTCGAATATCCATATTCCTGAATTGTAAAAAAAATCTACCTCATCTCTGTAGGGATATAAAATGAAATATATAATATACTCTTTGAACACACGTCCACTGTTGACAATCAGTAGGCAGTTTTTGTCAGGGCTGAGATTACTGATGTACCGGTACTGAGAACATTTCACATTAGAATAACGTGACCAAGAATAAACTGCGCCCGCGCTAATTAAGAAAAAAAAACTTTTTTCTCTGAAAAATGAAAAAGGTTTTTGACGTCACATTGTCTAATAAAAAGGATGACTCATTGTCACGTTCCGCCTGAGCCGAGTGTGCAAGCGAGAGCGCGGAACAAGCGATAGAGAGGCACGATCGGCTTAAACGTTCGGTTTGTGACGCATCATCTCTCTCTTCCGCTCCATCGGCCGATGCGTCCGAGTAGAAGGGAGACAGCAGCAGCACACAAGAAGAAAAAACAAAAAAATGTTAATTTATGGAAAAAAAATGTAATTTTCAATTTAACTCCTGCTTTTTGAATTATACAAAATAATGATAATTCAGTAATAATAATTCAATTCAATTCATATAAGTATGCTATTTTTCATCAATGTTTTCTTATGACGTTATTACGTAAAATTATCGTCCGTAAACCGACTTAACAGACAACCAAAAGTTTTTTTTTGTTAACAAATGAGATAATTTTTTTTTGAATAGCTAGTAAAGTAAATGTTAAATTAATAATAACATTAATATTCTTTTTGTAGTTATCAAAAGAGGTAGCTTACGGCACCAATTACTAACGTAAACTAAATTCCCTTCCCTCCAATAATAACTTGCATATATGGGGACCAATAACTGACAGTCAGAAATGTTAATTTTTAGATATAGATAGAGATTAAATGTTTTTTTTTAGTTACCAAAGATTTTTCTTAAACTACGCGGGCTCGGTTTATTCTTGGGCGCGTCACCCTAATGTGAAATGATCTTGGTGCCGGCCAGTATTCAGTATTGACATAGTATATCCCATTATTACTTTTTACTTACATTTTCTTTTATTTTTCTGTTTTTTTGTGAAGCAAGCCTGGACATTTTGTGGACAATCAACTCAGTATTTTTAGCCTATAAAAAACCACAATACATGATTGAAATAAGAACACATTCAAAGTTCTTAGGTTTCCACGGCCTTCAGAATGCATATGTTTTTCTGGGTTATTACGCCGTGTCTGTGGGCTTTGCGTTGCCGAAATTTCGGAGCACATTGCAGTGGGCTGATTTACCATTTAAACAAGGCATAGCAACCTAGAAAAACATTATCTGTATGAACGCACAGTTGATATTAACCTATAGTATATACCATGGAGCCATAACCAATCCCTAGTAGAATTGTAAACCATCACGCCATTTCTCTGTAGGGGTAGGCAGAGGGATAGAACGCCATACCACTCTGTCCTGACAGACTTCTTTGCTTCCTCTACATTTCATACATCTTCTCATGCACACACACGATGACCGATTATTTCGACTTTTCACATGACCACTTTCAAGTACTTGACGTAATTGGTCATGCCATGTCGTTCTCGGCCTTCCTCGGCTTCTACATCCAGGCACACTCGCATTTAAACTTATTTTAGCCGTTCTTTCATCACTCATTCGCTCCACATAAACAAACCACCGTAACAGCCCTTTCTTAATTTTGTCGATAATGCTTATCTCAGCCTTGCACTCTGCTCTAATTTCAAAAATTTGTACACCTATCATACATAGTCTTACCACAAACATTCGCCTGAGAGATCGCATTTCAACAGCATTCAGTCTACTTTCATCCTTCTTTTTCCAACCATACATGGTTGGTACCAGAACTTCGTTGTGTACTGCCAATTTAAAAAAAAAATGGAACATCGAATATTATAGTTATATTATGGCTTCTAAAGATGTCTAAAGTATTGATTTATTAGACGATTTAAAAACCTGATATTTAGTGGAAAATCAAGAATACGTCAAAAATACAGATTATCTTTATTAACCAACAAACCATCACGCCATTTCCCCGAAGGGGTAGGCAGAGAGGATAGAACGCCACACCACTCTGTCCTGGCACACTTCTCTTGCTTCCTCCACATTCATACATCTTCTCATACATGCACGTCGATTATTCCGACTTCTTACATGCCCACTTTCAAGCACTTGTTTTACTTGATCATGCCATGTCTTTCTCGGCCTTTCTCGATTTCGACATCCAGGCACAGTCGCACCATATATTTTTTAAGCCGTTCTTTCATCATCCATTCGCTCTACATGACCGAACCATCGTAAAAGACCTTTCTTAATTTTTTCGATAATTTCTTATCTTAGCCTTGCACTCTGCTCTAATTTCGACATTTGTACACCTATCATACATAGTCTTACCACACATTCGCCTGAGAGATTGCATTTCAACTGCATTTAGCCTACTTTCATCCTACTTTTTCCAACACCACGCTTCACTACTATACATAAGGGTTGGTACCAGAACTCCATTATGAACTGCCAATTTAGCCTCTTTTGATAAGCACTTATTAGATTCGACCTTTAAGGCACCATTAACTCTGTTACCGGCACTAACTTTCCTTTCAATGCCTTTATCCATATTTCCATCCCTAGTGAACATGCTTCCCAGACATACAAATTCTTCCACCTGTTTCAAGCTATCGCCATTTACTACGATCTTACATTTCTCGCTCCCACGCCCATATTTTTCAACTCTTTCATACATTTATCCATGTATATGTTAAACAACCACGGTGACAACACGCATCCCTGTTTGACTCCTTTAGGGATGTCAAACCACGACGTAAATTTACTCTTACACACGCTGCACTGTCTTTGTACAAGGAAGCAATAGCGCGGACAAGGTTATCGTTCACTTCATACTCAGATAAGGCAATCCATAGCTTTTTTCCTATTAACACGATCAAATGCTTTTTGCAAGTCAACAAATGCGCAGAAAAGCTTTATTCATCTTTATCAAATCTTTAATCATTTATTAAATAAAAATTAATTAATTAAACTTAAGAATGTTACGGTTATATTTAGTTTTACATACCTGTGACGTTAATTCTGAACTCAAATAACACATCAAAACTAGTTTGAATGTGCAATCAATGGCCAAATGTATTATTCTAAACCACGTCAGTGTAGTATAGATTTCAGCGTAGAAAAAAATCAATTGGCATGTAGCCTGAAAAAGCGTAAACTGTATTCAAGACAGTTACTAAAATATACGTAACTATGAAAAACGACTGTTTACCGTAGATTGTATTTAGTGTTTTGACAACATTAAATAAATGACGTTGCGTTTTCCTCATTGAAATAAGTTGATTGCATATTATTATATCACACGATGTCGCTATTCTTTTCTTACATTGCTTCCGTTTTTTTTCTAAGGTTATAGATTCCAATGCCCTGTTGAAATGCTTGAATCTTTTCGTTATTTCTCGTATCATTAAACACGTTTCATAGAAAACTATATTCAAAGTATGCGGAGCATCAACGTTGCCATAACAACGACATAAAATGACCAGTGTTGAAGATTTTTTATCAAGAGTAAAACATACGTCATAGATGAATTGTATTAGGAAATTAAATAGTGCTAATAACGACAAGCCATTTAATCTTTTTAATAATGTTTCTTTAGCCCCACAATATTTGCTTTTGGTTTGAAGGCGAAAATCTACATTTTCCAATGTTTTTGAAATGCTGTTTAACCGATCCGAATAAAAACCGGACCAAATTGTCGCTGAAAGTAGGCAAACTGATTTAAAACATGAAACGTATATAAATAACAAATGATCAAATAATCGAAGTTCATATTTTTCAATAAACGCCTTGACTCCAGTAACAACCAAATACGTTCGAAGAGAAACTAGGAAACATGACAACAGATTAGTTAAAAAAATCCGACTTTTCGAGTTTTTGATGGCTTGATTTCATTTTTAGAGACATTAACATGAACGCCGAATAAAGTAGAAACAACTCTGAATATGTTTAAATTTATGTACATATTCGTAAAAGTGTAGTCTTGAAAGACTGCAATATGTAATTGAATATAACAATAGTATCAGAAATGCATTTTTAAATATAAGATAAAAGAATTTATTGCTATAAATCAATAAAAGCTTTTTCGTTTTATATAAAAAATTAATGGGGTATAATAAAGGACATAGAAAAATGCTGTTTGTGAAATATTATTATAGTTAGGTAATAAAAAGAAAAAATAATTTTATTCGCTTTTGCAATTTAATTTACGATGATCAAATGTTAAAGTTTACATGAATATATAAAGGCATATAAACCAATAAATAAAGTATATAACTAACTAAATAACTATCACGCCATTTCCCCAAAGGGATAATCAGAGAAAATAGAACACCACACCACTCTGCCCTGACATACTTCTCTTGCTTCCTCTACATTCACACATCTTCTCATGCACGCACGCCGATTATTCCGACTTTTCACATGCCCACTTTCAAGCACTTGTTGTTATTGATCATGCCATATCTTCCTCGACTTCAAGTTATGTTTCCCAACATTTTGAAATGATATGTTCACTTAACTATACTAAACAATAAATTCACTTAACAATACTTGACCATAAATTAAAGGTTTTAGCTGGCTATTACATTTATGGGAATAGTTATGTATTAAGAATATAATAAATAAAATAATATGTATAAGAACAATATAGTTGTTAAAATAGTGTATTATTATTTATTTATTTAAAACTTCAAGTACAATTACATGGCAAGAGCACAAGGGCGGGCTTATTGCTTTTTAGCAATATCTTCCAAACAATTCTTATATAGTATTGTGCAATGTGCATTTTTATGAATTAAATTCAATAACTAGTACCTACACAGAAAAAGCTTTCCATAAATGTATGAAATAAGCTATTTCGCACTGTTTGTACTGCAGACTTTTAGAATGCTTTGCTTTTTTTTTAAATGATATGAAATTTATTTAATCAGTTGAGAAATGATAGCGATGTACGTGAAATTGGCGCACACCATCTGAAAATTACCCAAAAAATATTGTTATTAGTACCTACATAGTACAAAACATTTTAACCTATCAGCCCCCTTTTAATATATATATTTATATTATATTATATTTAATACAGGGTGGAACAAAAGGTATACCCGAATTTCGATGAGATATAAAATATAAGTTTTGCCTCGTGGTATGACGGTAGCGCGTTTGGCTGTCATGTATGAGGTCGCAGGTTCGATTCCCGATGGGCGTCAACATGAAATATTTATTTAAGTGAGATTTTCACATAATAATATTACATAAGTGATACCTGGGACTGGCGCTGAAGCGTAAGACGATCACTTTACCTTCATGTTACAAATGATCAAGATTCACTGCTCTGGATGTATGAATGCTGTGCCCTATGCACCATTGGGTGCGGATAAGTGATAGTAGTAGTAGTATAAATTAAAAATCAATGAACTTAGAGACTTGAACTTAGAGATGAAATACTGTTTTTTTCTTCATATTTTGAATACTAGATATATTATATCATGAAAATAGCGGCTATCAGCAAAAATATACTAATGTAATTAATGTTGAATTACTCGCGCTTCTTTTTTGGCCCATTTCAAGGTAGGTACAGTTGTTACTTCCTCAGAAATTCAGGTTGTGTTCGGATTTATGCATTAGAAGAAACAAGATCTACATGGTGTAACAAAACTCGTAGGACAACCCGGAAATATCGGAATCAACATGTTATTTCTGTTGGTAGCCGTCATTTAGTTAACCCATTTAGACCTACCGTCCCACATATGGGACGGTGTGTTATAAAAAATGTGCTGAGGAACCCAATAAGTATAATGTTACAAATTTATCTTAATGCCCAAGAGGAAGGTATAATAATTCATATAAACAATATCAGTTTGCTGAAATTTGTCAGAGATTGAATATAGACGCAGTTTAAAACAGTGTTAATTTTTTATTTCTTCCATGATGTCATCAAGGAGGTAATATAAGTGTTTTTTCATAAAAAAATATTTTACTTTAAATTAAGATCATTCATGTAGATTTTTTTAAATATCAAAAAACGGTATTACATACATATTTGAATGTAATATAATTGGGTTCTTTCCGATTTTTTATTTTTAATAAAAAAAATTATTGAAAAATTACAATATCACGGGAATTTTTTAAAAACTTTTACGATGTCATATGAATTATTTAGCGCGGTTTGAAATAGCGTTTTTTTTTTAAATCGGTCGCAAAATCCTCCATTTAGCGCGCATGCGGTGTGACGTCACAGCAATATAGGCGCTCTCTACGGAATGAATTTCACGCCTTCCACGGTAGACGGGTATGACGTCATTAGCCAATAACGGGCGTTAAAAGTCACTCGTAAACATAAATTTATAAATGAAAACAAATTTTTTGATCATTGTGTTTTATATCGTTGGAATTGTAAAAATATACTTTATTTAATTAATTGGTCTTTACGTTATAGCTCCTCAAAACAACGGCATACCTTTTGCCTCACATGTATAAACTTAACTAAGATGTATTGCTTTGAATACAATCTTAATACAGTCGGTTAAGGGACGGACCAAAGCTATAAAAAACATCGTGCTTTTGCCCTATCATGGTCCCATGTTATAAGTATAATGCAATACACGATTTTTTTTTCTAGTCTTGGAACGCATTTTAATGCATCTTTATGGCGTGATGGTTAGTTAGTTGAAAATACTTACAGTAAATAAAGTAGTGTAATCGGCAGAGAACATCTTACAAACTATGTAACTACTCTTCATATCGGAACATTGTCTCGAAAAATGAACAAGCTGAAAAAAAAAGAAAATATATTTTTTAAATACATTAAAAATTAGTATAAAAAATTAATATAACATCCCTTGATAAAAATACGCGTGTTGTTTCGAAACCGTTTGGGAGAAAGAGATTATTATGTTGATTGACGATTTACGAGTATAATAATGAATAAAAGTTATAAACGAAGTATTTTATCGGTAATTAATATCGGTACTAATATTGTAAACTTTTTTTAAATAAAATAAAAAATCACTTTGTTTTTTTATTCACTTTTTAATTGAGTTATTACTAACTAGTTTCGGTACCACCGTACCATCATCAGAGCTAATACAAAACTAACAATAAAATACAAAGTTGCATCTAATTAGTGGGTGGAACTATGGATTGGGGGGGGGGTGGGCTATGGATAGGGGTAGAGAGTTTGAGGGGGGGGGGGGATTCTTGCAGAGGGAAAATACGTTAAAAATGGGACTATTGTTAGATTTATTTGATTATTAATTATATTCTGCTTTTCCTTTACAGATTTCTTGATTTCTAGAATTTCTAAGTTATTTAATATAAACCCCTTTTTATTAATATGTAAGACCTCCACTCCATCTTCAAAATTGAAGGAGTGATTATTTGTCAAAATGTGTTCTGCAAATTCTGAGAAATTATTATTATTCAGGCATCGTAAATGTTCTTTTATTCCATACTTTTATTCTAATAAAAGTGAATAAAAAAAACAAATGATTTTTTATTTTATTTTAAAGAAGTATTTTATTTTAATAATGAAAAATAAGTAGTCCAAAAAAACGTGTATGCAATTGATACATAGTAGCTCTGGTAATAAATATGGATTCCAAGGCATCTAGTTGACTGGTCATAAGCCCTTTAAACGCCTCTAAATCTGTATTCCTTTAGATAGCTTCTTTGTCTCTGTTAAGGTATCAATAATGATTTTTCAAACCCGCCATGGGTACAACTCAGTGTTTATACATGTTCATCAAAAATTAATACTTACTGAAAGTGAATGAATGAAGTAGGTACGTTCAGTACATGCGACATTTTAGTATGTTGTTTTTTGTCAAAATATTTAAAAAAATCGTAAAATCCATAAATGCAAAAAAAAATAACAATTTTGTTGGCTGTATTAATGTTATTATTATTTTTATAGGCAGGCAGCTTTTGCTGGTGCATCTTTATCTTTTGTACTGCTTCTTGTCTGCCTTTTGAATCTAATCTTTCTTTTAACTGGTTGACCGTAGTGGAGTGGACAACTAGGCTTGGCAATTTGTTCCAGTCTGAAACCACCTTACTGAGAAGGAAGTGGAATCGGGGACGATAGGGTTTCCAGTAACTGGAACCCCGGATATGGCTGTTGGGATATTGATACATCTCGTGCAGGGGGAAGTCGTAGTAATCATTTAGTTCAAATGTTATATTTAATGATGGATACACAGATTGGTCTTTAAAATAAAGCGAACAAACTGATGAAAGAATACGACGGTGTCATAGTCTTGGTGTACCAATGGGTGCAAATAAGGGAAAGTAGTAGTAGTAATTGTTCTGACAGTGCATCTTGTAAAATGGAGCCTATAAAAGTCACAATTTCACTTTCTTGCAGCAAAGACTATCATTTTATCAAACAAGTACTTATTTATTTGCTTAATTAATGTTACTACTGTCATTCTGGAGTCATTTATTTTTTTATTATACACGTTGTGGCGAGATGGTATTTGGATGGTAAAATACCATCTCGTCAACTTTATTGAATGAGTTTAAGTATTGCATTAAATAAAAGATGTTACTTACGTATGCAGGTTGTTTTATTTAACAAAGGTAACTAAACTATGTACACGTTATATTTAAAGCAATGATTGAGAAATTGATCACGAGATGTTCTGGAGTGTGTCGGAAGCGGCCGGCGGCAGCGGGAGCCTAAGGGAAAGTGAAGTCTCTAGCTAGGCGCCTACCGGCGCCAACGTTAAGTTCCTAGTTTCCGGCTATCGAGATATGGGGTTGCCATAACGTATTTCTTTATGTGGGGATTTATTTTTCTTTATTTATTTAAATGGATTTAATTTTCAGACATTAATACCAATTTATAAAAGTTTGATTATAGCCTGTTAATTCGGCTTGTTATAAAAAATAATTAATATTAAATTAAACAATAAATTGATTATGTACCAAATTTTATATTAAAAATAGTAAAATATGATAATAACTTACATTTTCTATGATTTTTTCACTTCTATATTCCTGGTTTGTCAATATCAATACCAATTTTCCAGTCATTTGAACCTAAAAATATAAATAAATGTAAAATTATCCGAAATTTTTGGCAGATATTTTAAAAAATAACATGAAACCTCTTTGATAATTTACCGATCACTACCATTTTTTAAATTCTAGTTCGAAGATCCTATATAATACATATCGTCAGTTCAGAGCACAGATGTCATATGTCTACTTAACATAGTTTTGTGAAACAGGTATTGAAAGTTTCCAAGTCCTAGGAAAATGGACCTTTTACAAGACTCGCGATTGGCTATGTGTAAATGTATAATATTTGGACAGGAAATTTTTAGACACTATATATAGAGTAACATGCGCATAATAACTCACTTTCGGTATAAATTGGATGATATAATAAATTATGACAACTGTGCTGTTAACCATAAATATTTCCTACACGATTAGTCAGGGTTAATAGTCCTTTAATACTTCTTATTATAATAAAAATGACAATTAAAAAACAATAGCATCAGCGTAGATACAGCGTATAAAAAATTTTAAAAAATATACAGGGTTAATTTTTAGTCAGTTAACAAAAAAAACCCTGAATTCAGTATCGTTAATAGAACTCATTTCAATAAAAAAACATATACCTTTTATTTTTCCGATTTATTATTTTTATTACTAACTTATTTTTACAAATTACGCACACCCTACTCACAGCTGGTCATACTTTAACGAAAAGAAAAGATGTAATCACACGATACAGATAATAAATACAATTTAAATAGGTACTAGTGTTTTTTTATAACCACATGTAATTAAAAATAAGTTGATTTGTTTGTATGATATTTTTAGGTAGGAGTCAAGTGAGCGTCATCATAATTTAGAATCAAGTGAGGCTTTCACTGAATGTACTAGTCCTCACCCTCTGCAAGACCTAGGGTCTTAAACCCAGGCCAAGAGGGTGAGGACTGATTTAAAGAGGCCCACCACAATTAATCTACACAGGATGCAGCGAAGTCAGGAGAAAAATACCCTTGCCACCGCTACAGAATGAAATAGAAAATGATGTTATAATTCTAGTACTTACTTGTCGCTCCGTTTTATTGAAAAAATAAAAAAGTATAAATATCTTCAAAACCAAGAATGAACAACATGTCACTTTTATTTGGAAAACCGTAGCCGTTCGTTCTGTCTTTGTTTGAATGAAATCTTCTATTAAACCGCAAAAAAAGGTATCGAAAATATACACAAGTACTACTAGAATATTTACGCCATTGATTTTGTTGAATGTTTCTACTAGATTATATAAATTGAAATGTATTTTCCGACAAAATGTGATTGTTCTATCAATGTACATTTCACAAAGCTTCAAGTCATGAAAATATTCTTTAAAGTGACGATTATTATGGTTTTGGTTAGCAAGCGATTTAAGTATCCTGTTAAGATGTTTATATCTTCCATAATGTATTTTATATACCATTGCAATTATCTCGATATAAACTATACTAATCCCAAACGATGTACTGGCTCCGCAGATGAATTGAACAAAGTGAAAAACATTGTATAAAAGCCTTTTATCTATAAACCAAAAATGCCAAAGCGTTGATGGTACAAATGTCGTACAAATAAATATGCCAGTAAAAACGGTTAACTTGTAATTCAAACGTTCTGTCAAAGCCCCTAGCCCTATTTTTTCAAAATCCGAATCAATGTTTTTTTTTTAATAACTTAATCATGTCGTCTGTTCTCTTTGGAGTACAAAGTGAGATAATTATTATACAAATTTTACATGATGTTCTTATTATACCGTCGCTTAATAGAAATACATAGTTAGAATAATTAGTACTTTTGATAGGTACAATATTTTGAGTGAAATAATACCAAGATGTATAAACGTGTATTGTAAGTATCATTAATGAATTAGTAATGCAAAGAAAGTTTAGAATTTTTTTAATAATAGGTGAAAACTTATCGCTTTCGACCATTACGCGAAGACCAAAAATTGTTTCTAAATAACATATTCCACTGAATGGATGAAAAACATTGATTAAACTTTTTGAATTTTTTACTGGATTCTTGGTATTCATATCGATATTCCGTTTTGTTTGCAAATGTAAATATCAGCAAGTTATAATTTATTCTTCATGAGCACGAACCAAATACAGTAATGTTATTATTTCGCTGCTTCGTAAGTAAATTTATGATATTCAATATATTTTATGGCTGATTTGAATAATTTGAAATTATATACTAATAAAATATTTTGCAAAAACAACGCTTGGAGTTAACAGAAAAGTATTAATGTTTTTCTAATTTAAGCAAGAATGGGAAAGCGAATATTTTAGGAATTTGTACAAATTTACATTTTTGCTTTTGAGGTTATTTTAGAAGTAACGTTAGTGATTTCGCAGTATGTTTTTTTTTAAATATTGCTTCTACTGATTTCCCCCATCCGCACCAGATGGTGCATAGGGCACAGCATTGGTACACCAAGTGCAGTGTTTGTACATATTATCTTGGAAGTTTTTTTACATGAAGACAAAATTTGCATTTCAGGCTAGTACAAGGTATTTCATAAGAAATATTTTTATGTGAAAACCAAATATTAAGATAAACTTAATATTCACCTCATCGGGAAACGAGCTGACGACCTGATGCATGGTAGCCCAACGGACTAACCACTTCACTAAGAGGTAAAATATTATGTGAAACGAAAAGAAAAAAAAATAAAAAAAGGATAAAACAAAGATACTCTTAGTGTATAAAAATAAGCGTATTATAATTTTGGAAAAGTTAAAACAATATTTTTGGTTCACGTGAAAGGAGTACGCGATTAAAGAACAACTAAAAGAAAATAATATAGTGCGAATGTACATAGCTTTGGAAGTCGAGGAATGCCGAGGAAGACATGACATGTGTACAACAAATGCTTGAAAGTGAACGTCAGAATAATCGGTTTGCGAGCATGAAAAGAATTGAAAGAGAATAACAGTGGAAGAAGCAAAAAACTGTGTCAAAAAGAAGGTGTTCTATCATATCTGCCTAATCCTTCGGGGAAATAATTTGATGGTTAGTTAGTTTAGTATTTTGAGAGTGATGCCTTTCAATAAACTTATGACCACATATATAATCGACGCTATCATTTAAATTTACGAGGCAGAGAAGTGAAAAAGATAACAAGTTGTTGCAAATTTAAAGAAGTTATATTGTGTGTGTCAAATGTGGTCACTCACTTTTCGCCACCCTGTATCTTTTAATGGATCTCAAGTAGGTATCTACATAAAAAAATAACTGTATAAAATAATTAAGCGTCGTAAAAACTTTTCAATTAAATATTATACTATAGGTACCATATTGCGTGCATTATTCCACTAAGAGCACTTGCTGTCACGTGATCGCGGCCGCTTCTCCATACAATCGCAATCCTAGAATTTCTCCTTCAAATTTAGAACTAGAGCAATGATTTATTCCAAAGTTTTAAATATTTACCAGAAACGCTTGTATCGTCTTATTTTAAATATATATTATTAAAAATAAAACGTTTGAGTATATCCTAAGAACCTTAGTGTCAAAAAAATGATATGCAATAAAGTATTAAAGGCGCACCTTTTTCAAATCTCGCATGTAAATTCTCAAACTGCATGTTTGCCATTACTTGCTCTAACTAACTAACCATCACGGCGAGAGGATAGAACGCCACTCCACTCCGTCCTGGTACACTTCCATTGCTTCCTCCTCATGCATACATCTTCTCATGCACGCACGTTGATTATTCCGACTTTTCACATGCCCATTTTCAAGCACTTGTACTTGATCATGATCATGCCTTGTCTTTCCTTGCCTTCCCCGATACGCTCGCATCGTAAATCTTTTTAGCCGTTCTTTCATCATTCATTCGCTCCACATGATCGAACCATCGGCATAAAAGACCTTTCTTAATTTTGTCGATATTTCTTGCCCTGGTTCCAGTTAATTAGTAATGCAAAGCCCCCTTGATTATGATTATGATTATTATCACGTTGGCAAGATTATGATTATTATCACGTTGGCATGCGATTTTAGTTTCCAGTGCCAGATAATGTCATATTAAGATCTTGCTATTTCTATATTCATGGCAAGATCTCTCAGATCTCTGCCCACTGATGTATAATGATGCTGTTGTTGGTCAGTACTCCAAACATGCTTATTCCCGCCCTTATCTCCCATATCTGGACCAGATCTCACGAGACATGGTAAGCAGGTCCAGGTTGATACTGTATAAAAATATGGAGTCTGGATTTCTGGGACCATGTTAAATACTTCAAACTTATGCAATTACTACTGCTAGCAAAAGTAGGGGTTTGACTAAGCATTTTATTTTAAGAAAAAAATTACATTACAATTTGATATCTCAACAAAGGGCGGACTCCGTAGCGTAATGGCTACGACGCTGGACTCACGATACGGAGGTTCCGGGTTCGATTCACGGTGAACAAAAAAAAAAAGATGTGATAAAGATCTTTTAAGCATCTAAATATCAGCATTTCTTCATAATTAAACCCTATTCTTTATACCCCTCTGGTACACACTAACTACAGAAAAAAATCTTATTTATGGCGAGCCTCCAATAACTTCAATACATTATCTTAAACATCGAATATAGATTTATTTAAGAATAACCACGGTGATGTGCGGCGTTTGCTATCCGAGTGAAATCACACTTGTTGAGTTAGCATTTTTTTTTCTTTCTTTTTTTTTTTCTTATAATTTTTTTCTAGAATAATCTTACGATGAGAATATTTTTTTTTTTTTTTAAATCTTTGTTGTTACTACCTGTGAAAACCTGTAATTGGTCTACTCTGTTTTCCTTAAATGTTATTATAATGATTATATTTGACTGTTGGTTTTCCTGTAAATAAATAAAATTTAAAAAAATTTTAAAAAAATAGCTGTACGAACAAACCGGGTTTTGGTCTAGCATTGGAGTCGAGAGCCCCTACCTGCTGCGGCAGTTAAACTACCGCCAATATAGTCCGGTGCATCGTCGAAACACTCAAGCCTCCTCACCACTACAAGGTAGAGATCTCGGAGGAGGAAAATTAGGTGTGCGGTGGTTTGACTTTGAAAATTAGAGTGACAGCGACACAGGTTTGGACTACTGTCAAGGAACACAGAGATGAGGCATAGCAGACGGACAGCAACCCCTTGGTGTCTAAGATGTCCGATCCTAGCAAAAGCGTTTTGTGGAATGGCTAGGCCATGTAGGGAACGTATGTATGCCGAGAGTTGAGTCGAGAAACCATGCTTGCCTATTTTACAAGGCATTATTTTTTCTCAGCCCCGAGATTGAAATGTTTTCGAGTAGGTTTATAACTCAAGTGTTTCTTTATTACAAAAAAAAGTTTCGTAGTCATGAGTCTCTTTATACTAGCAACTGTACGGGTGGTTTCGTCTGTATTGGTTTCAAAAAGTGGTTTTGTGGCCCTCCGTCGGTTGATACAGTGGCCGGGGAGTGCTGGGGACATCTGCGCATAATTCACTACTAAATCTAACAAAAATCTAATATTGCTCCACGGTGGAATTCTTCAAGTGAGAAAACGGAGAGTTCTGCAACGGGTCATATTTGGAAACATCGAGATTTCAAGGTTTTTTAACACGAATTTTTATGATAACGCAAAAAGCAAGAATTGCGTAGTCACCAAGTTTCTACAAAAGTGACGAGTGATCAAGTTCTAGATTTTGGAAAACGATACATAAACTATTTTGTAATTTTTAATGAATGGCTTAAATTTTACGATTTACGATTTTTTTTAACTTTATTTTTAGTACTATGATTATTAAACCTCACACAACATTTTGGGTATGTTCAAATACTTTTACACAAATCTGGATTTATCCCAAGACGGGAGTAGGTATATATTTCATTTTATATCCCTACAGAGATGAGGTAGAATATTTATCGAATTCAGGAATATGGATATTACTAGTACTTAATTTAACTCGTTCAGAGTCTTAATTCCAGAATCCAAATTCAGGCATATTCAAATCAAAATTAAAAATCTTACCTGGTGTGGATATTCGCTAATGTGCAGAATGGGGAATTTTGTAGTAAGTAAAGTGCTAATGACTGATAGGTCACAAGGCCCTGTAAACGTTCGAATAATATCAATATTTCTGAATTTAAATAAAATTCTCCTTCATCTCTGTAGAGATATAAAATGATATATTAAACCTTTTTTTTCTATCTTTTTAACTCTGATATGAAAACCTGAAGTGCGTAAATAAAACAAAAAAATAAAGAGTATATCTTCTTATTTTTCGTATTTTTGATGCTACATCCCCGGGTGAGATTTGGTCTTTTCCACAAGTGCTCTTCACTGGCTCCTATTCCTGGTCATCTTTATCCAGTTCCCACTCCCGCAGTGGACGTCCAGGACGCCGAGAGACCTGATTTATTATTTTTACTTTTGATTTATTTCCTGTACCGGTTACAGACTTTGTGACGTCAGAAACAGTGGTAGTAACGTAATAGGAGCTGCAGAGTATGTCAACTGTCTATGAGAGTAGGTCCATCAAATTTTCTTCGTTCTCCATAATTTTACTACTGCGACTACTTTTCTTTGTTTGTATCTAATGGAGCGTAGGGTTTTGCATTGGTGCACCAAGTGCAATCATTCTTTTAACTTTCGATTTGTTTTCTGTACCGTTGCAGACTCCGTGACGTCAGAAACAGCAGTAGTGACGTAATAAGAGTTGCAGTGAGCGCCAAGTGTCCAGAAGAGTAGGTCCCATCACATTTGCTTTGGAGAGAGCTAAGGGGACAAATGTATCTTGTACAGTACATACTTGCGACTCGTTCCGCGAGGGAAATTCACATACAAAATGCAGAAGTCTTATCTTAGGTAATATTTGAAAATGTACTTGGGTGGTTATTTTTCAAGAAGCAATTTTTATAGACGATTTACTTTTAATTTTAATTTTTTTTTTAATGTTTACTCACTTATGCTACCATGCATGAGGTCGCGGGTTTGATTCCCGGTGGGGGTCAATTTAAAACATTAATTTTGAATGTGATTTGAACATAAAAATCACGACGTATCGTCTCACCTATACGTCGAATGCACGCACTGGCTAACAAGTATGCTAAGAATATTTATATTTTCACTTCAAATCTAGTGCATTTTAGGGAACAGTTCTGAATAGCTACCTACTGTGTAATCATTTAAAAATGTCTATGTAAAAGCCCTATGGGCGTAAAAACAATAAAATAAATAAATAAATAAAAACATTTTAAATGGGATACCTTGGACTGGTGCTGAAGCGCAAGGCTGATCATATTGCAGCAAATTATCAAGATTCACTTGGTGTACCAATGCAGTGCCCTATGCACCATAGGGTATTGACAAGGGGAAAGAAGTAGTAATATAAGAATATGGCGAAGGACGTTAAAAAAACGTTTTGAATAATGGGCCACGGCATAAGTACTATATATGGTACTTTTGACCACTTTCGCTAAAAGTTGGTAGGTCCCCAACCAATCATAGTTTGTTCGTTAGTAATGACACAATGGTTACTCAAGGGAAATAGTCAAAAATGTTCTTAGGGGTAATTCTTACATTACTTTTTTCTTCCAAGATTATGGCATTCTCAATTATTTTTCATTATTTGAGTTGTAGATCCTTTGCCAATTTTTTAAAAACGATTTCCTCTCGTAGTGTTAGTCTACCATGCTTATTATTGCGGACTTGATTCCTGTGGTAATCAGTGTAAATTATTAATTTAAATGGAACTGGGCGAAATAGCTAACATACTGATTTATTAACAACACATTATGGAACTGAAGAGGTTTACAGAAGATATTAGAAGTCAAGTGGACAACGAGATGCTAACCAATTCCAAGGATTGAATTTTTTTTCTCTCTTTACTTCTGTTCTCTTCTTCTTCTTCTTCTCTTTTGTTCCCGAGCTTCAATGTTGATCATGAATTTAAACTACCTAATGCCTAATGATGCGAATCCTGGCACTTCACAAAAGCTCAGAATGCTCGCTTGATGAGCTTTTGAGAATAAGTGTCTGAGAAGGATTCTAGGCAATAGGTGGTTTGACTTCATAATCAACGCTGAAGTTCGGCAACGGACACAGCAACCTCCAATAACGTGAAGATGCGGCGTTGGACCTGGTTTGGGCATGTACTCCGGATGCCTCGACCCGAGCTGCCTCTTCTTTACGCCTGCAGGATCCTGCCGTCCTGGCGGACCGTCGATGACCATCCTACGGTTGTATTTGGCGGAGCTGATGGATACGGGCCTGACGTGGGAGGAGGCGAGAAAGCTGGCTGGTGAAAGGGTCTCCTGGAGGGGTCTAGTGATGTCCACATGCTCCACATAGGAGCGAACGTGGCGAAAAAGAAGAAGAAGAATGCCTAGTATCCTTGAATAGGATTGAAAATACCAAGAAATTATGGAGCTCTAACTACCTAAGTTATCTGTGATTTTTTAAGTTATCTGTATTAGATGTGATGATTACTAGACTTTTCATAAATATATTCAATCATGCCATGTATTTCTTTACCTTCCTCAATTTTCTGCAACCAGACACACTCACATTTTGATATGTTTTCGCCGTTCGTTGATGATTTATTCTACTTCTTCTATTTTCTTACAAAACATAGATCACTGCACTGGTACACCAATGCAGTTTATACAGTTCATTATTTATTCGCTTCATATAAATATAGTTCCAATTATATAATTTAAAAAAAAAAATTAAAATTGATTTAACTCAGAAAAAGTACGAAATTCGGTCTTCACTTTTTTCTAATAATCTATTTTAAACACGAATTAACTTTAAAAGAGTAATTTTTCTACGAATGGACCATTTTTTAGAATACAAACTGATTTCCTCAGAAAGTCTTTCAGGTGAGAAAATGAACAAAATATATCCAGATTATTATACTGAATTTGACTTCTTACCGTAGCGCAGATGTTGTATTGAATTCTTGCAATTTCCGGTTTTGCTGCAGAAAGCATTTTGAATTCAGAAAACCTGAAAAGAAATAATTAAAATACTGAAAATGAAAAGTAAATATAAAGTATTATGTAAAAATATCTGATTATAATGAATTTTAGGAATAAGGCGCAATGATAAATATTTATTCTATTAAAATATTTATTAACATGTGATTTACTTAATAATATTTTTTGTGTGATACCTTGGACTGGTACTCAAGCGTAATGACTGATCATCTTACCTTCATGTAAAAAAAAAGATCAAAATACACGGCACTTGGTGTACTGGCAGTGCCCTATGCACCATTTGGGGGGGGATAAGGGAAAACAGTAGTTGTAGTAGTATAAAAATATTTTTTGGTAGAGTATTTTAAATATTTTATGCAGGTATCTAAATGGAATAAATAATTTTTAAAAAAGAATTCGTTTTCATTTACAAACAATTTAATTGTTTCGACAAGAAGTAACTATGTTCATCTATAAATTACAATTTGATATCTCAACAGAGACGAGATATTCGGAGGGAATATGGATATCTAGGCGTTTACAGAGCTTAAAGCCTGTCGTTGGCTGGCTTAAGTGGCCGCTTGATGTATTACAACATTCCCCAATTCGCCTAGTATTTGATATCCATATCTGCCAAGTATCAGAACTTGTATAATATACAGTGAAATGGCGCGACTCTTCACATGTGAAAACTCTCTGTCATCCATTGAGAAAACTGCTAAGCATTTTAACAGAAACCTTTATATCATTGTAAGATTCTTACAGAATTATTTCACCTGGGAAAAGTTATAAGCATAACAAATTGAAGAGTCGTCTTCAGGAGTTTCCTAGTAAGTGATATAATTTGGTAAGGATCTCACTAAAATCATGGAGGTTTCTGCTAAAATGCTTAGCAATCTTGTCAATGGATGACAGAGAATTCATCTACAAACTTGCATAAAAACATTTCAAAAATTAATGTTTTGATTACGCGAAAGCGTGTATTTTAAGCTCAAAATCCTTTTTCCTAATAATGAAAGGTTACATATTCATATCTCCGTCAGTCTAACAAGTAAATATTCCTTCAGAGCCTTATTGCGAGGGCATCTTTATATTATTCTTTGGTTTTGCGAGCACAATCAAGGGTAGAAAGCTATAATCCCATAATCTTGGTTAGTGATACAAGACTGAATAATGTATCCTGAAATACAGAGAGGAAAAAGCTTGTTTCGCTCACAAGGGGTTGAACGCACTGCACTTAAGTAAATAAGTATATCACATAAAATATATCATGGCGTGAGAATGTTGGCATGTATTTCATTTGCAAATGTATTCTAGTGATTCTAACTCATACTCCGCGTGTGGTCTTTGAATATTTATTTAGGGCCTCCGACGTGATGTTATTTAAAATAATAAATCAACGATTTTTTTATCATTCTTGAAACTTTTAAATGTAATGTTATTGAGTATGTTATTTTTCAGATATTATTGATATCCCAACAGAGACAGAGAAACTCTGGAAACGAATGTGCGTTATCTAGGCGTTTACAGGGCTTATGACCTGTCATTGGCTGGGTTAAGTGGCCACTTGATGTACCACAACATCCCCATTCCGCCCATCATCTGATAACCATATATGACAAATTTTAGAACAACTATATATTGAACTCGCCTTCGACGCCGACGTTCAAAAAAAAAATTATATGCTGGTGTCATCTGTTGGGAAGATTGTTAAGCATTTTTTGGCAGTCATCTTTATTAGTGTAGGTAAGGCTCTACCGAGTTTTATTACTTAGTAGAAGACGCCTGAGGATGTCTCTGCAATTTTTCTTGCTTTATATTTTAACCAGTAAATCTTTTTAACAACATTTTGAATGTATACAAATACTTGTAGACAAATTACTGGATTATACCTTATACATACTGGGCTGATATCAGATATTATTGATATCCCAACAGAGACAGAAAAACTCTGGAAACGAATGTGGGTTATCTAGGCGTTTACAGGGCGGATATCAATAATATCTAATATTAGCCCAGCATGGGTATAATCCAATAATTTGTCTACAAGTATCTGTATAGATTCAAAATGTTGTTCAAAATGTTATTTACCTTTTTTTTAATTATTAACCAAATAAATTACTGCTATCTCGATGTGAATGTAATAGATGTATTATAATAAAGATGTATTATAATAATGTATGTATTATAATAATAGATGTATAATAATAATAGATTAGAAAAGGCAAACGCAGCTTTTGTATTGATAAATCATATGAATTTAATAATATTGGTAATAACTGTAATAATACGGATTTACTTGCTCGATAATAATTCATTTATGAATAATATCTGAGATCGCGAGATCGCCTTTGTGTTTTCGCCTACGCATTTCAATATTGTTATTTTAGGAGTATGCCAGGACTGAGTGGTGTGGCGTTCTATTGTCTTTGCTCTGAAAATGGCAAGATGGTTTGCAATTTTTTTAACTTGATCAAGTTTCTTGATAGTTTTTGTGAATTACGTATTTTTTTATTACATCCGCATTTTTTTACGCGAAACGTGGTCATTGTGTAAATAAATAATTACTTCAAGAGTACCATCAGGATAAAAATGAATTGGTACAATATTTATGAAAAATTCGCTCACATCTTGTTTGTTTGTTTGAAATTTCTTACAGCTAATATAATACTTTTTTTTTTCATCTAAATATTTATAACTGATCACAAAGATGCTTTTTATGTTTTATTAGGTATACACTGATTTCAGATATCTTAATTTCGTATTATATAGTTTAAGAAATAAAATCTTTTACAAATATTCCAGCAATATTCCATTCTTCGAACAATAATTCACTAGAAAGAGCGTTTCGATACAAAATTTCTAAAAATATACGCTTCCTAGGGTTTATTTTATAATACCACTTATGATCATATTAAACCATCTAAAAACTCCAGCACTTAGGCCAATACGCAAAACGTGTAACGTAGATGTCTAGTGATGGCGTAGTTGCCTATTGATGACGAAGTGAGTAACTAAACACCTCAGACACGGTATAAGTAGTATGGAATGTCACTTCTCTAAAATTCTTGTTTAAAGGCACATGCGTTCTGTCCCCTCCCCTCTTTTCTCTTATCCCCCCTCCATTGAGACCCTGACCGCGGATGCACGGGTGGATGTCTGGGATGGGGGGCCTGGCGAGGCGGGATACCGGTCTCCACACGGGTGGTTGTAATTACTAATAAATAATGATCGGGGTTGGAAACTAACATCCCTACCACTGTTAATTTGGGCCGACTCTGGTTGGTTTGGGTGATGGAAACAATGACAATTCTAATACATAAGCCGAGACGGTGGTAGGGGTACAATGAAAGCATTTGTTCGCGTACATAATCGTAAATTCATCCGTATTTTTATCACACTAACAATCTTAAAATCGCGGTTTAGCTTGTTGAAAAATATTGGTAGAGTTGGCTGGACTGAAAAAAGACTCAATAGTCTTTTTAAAGCAGTCTAGGGAAAAGGGTGGGGCTTTCATTGTTTAAAGGCTTCTTTATTTTATCTCGTTTATTTTACTTCCAGAAGTTCACTTCAAAAATATTATTTTAAGAAATATATCTTACTCGGACAATATTCAGTTATTGAAGAATTCTACATCGTTACCTTGGTGGTGAAATTTTATAACGCTTTGGTCAAAATCGGTTTTCGATAAACGACCACTAAAAAAAAAAAAAAATTGTTTTTATTTTTGTAACCCTACTTTTGTGGTTTTACAAAGAATACATATCTTATCACGTTATAAAAATTTATTATAACGAAAATTTACACGAATCTTGATAATTAGACCTCAGTCATAATTTTGGAACAAAGTATTCAACATTATTATGGATAAAAATAATTTTTGGTTTTCTGTTTAGGGTTAGAAATTTAGGGGTTTTTCAAAAATGATACATTGATGCATAACGATTTTTCAAGATTATAAAAAACTTATGATTCTATTTATTGTTTATAAATAGGTGTTTAAATGATAAATGTTAAGTAAGTTATTTGACATTTTATCATATTTTTTAGATTTTAACATAATTAATATTTCGATATATTTTCATGAAAAATGTTTTTTTTCTAAAAAATACATAAGTGCCACATTTACATATTTTTTAATAAATAAACGAAAATCCCACCAAGGCATAACCTGTTCGTGTATATACGAAGTATGTCAATATATTTCGATATATTTCAAGTACTTGAAAGTGGACGAGTGAAAAGTCGGAATAATCGGCGTGTGTGCATGAGAAGATGTATGAATGTAGAGGAAACGAAGGAAGTGGGTCAGGATAGAGTGGTATGGCGTTCTATCCTCTCTGCCTACCCATGCGGGGAAACGGCGCGATGGTTAGTGAGTTAGTTAGAATATCAAAGCATCTTCATAAATATCGAACATAAGTTCATTTTAGTGAACCGGAAGGCTTCAGTAAGGGATTGTTTTGAAAAAATAAAACTGGCATTTTAATATTAACTAAAATAAACTTTATTAAATAAAAATTACTTATTATTTATTCTCGTCTTAAAACTTAAAAACACATTCCTTGTTATAATTAAAATACCACATTTTTAAACACAATATTCTAATTTAATACGAAATATATATTAGATAAAGGTATGCATAAAATTGTTCAGGTCCAAACGAATACTACATAATTTTGACTAAAGCATCCCCAGTAAATTAAAGTACGTACTTAACTTCACCCTTAACGTAAAGTTAGAGGCTAATTTTATGGTAATTCAAACACAGTTTCGCGATTAAAATCGTTCATTAATTACTTGTATCATTTCGATCTCTTGAAAGCCAAATTATCGAAGTATTTCAAGGCGCTTTGGTGGTGGTACTCATAACCGATTATTAGTATCCAAAACGAATTAATCGAATATTGGAATAACTAAAATATTAGAATCTTTTACAAAATTCTCACTGAACAACGTTGGAAAATATTATGGAACAAGATTTTTATTTACCGGAGTTTGAAAAAAATGTAGCTGTTTTTAAATAAAGTCATTGTGATACTTTTTTTGCAATTTGATTATTTAAGTGAAAATTTTTACTTATGAATCAATGTTACTATAAGGTCCATTTTTAATATCATAATCAATATTTTCCATTTTTTGACCCAAAAATTGACACTTAACTAGTTTTTATATCAACCAAAATACAATAATTTACCGGAAATAAAAAAATTCAAAACCAACTACTCGGCATTATGGGGCTTTTAAGCTAAAAACAGATTTTATTAGACCGTAGAAAAAAAATATAAATGTGTTTTTTTAAATTAATTACTAATTACTAGTCTCTAGACTGCCCAACACTTTCCATTACATAATTTATTTATTTTTAATGTCTTATTTTGATAAACGATAAATGTTCTATTCACCTCTTTTGTTATTGTTTACACATTGATTATTACCGCTTCCTGCTAGCCGACTCTGAACTCCGAAACGTTCCCGAAAAGGTTTCCGTAAACGGTCCCTTTATGTGCGGAGTAATTTGATTATCCCGCAAAATCTTTATTTACCGATAAGTAGATGGATTCTGGATTGTCGTGGGAATCGCGGCGACCGGTTAGGAACAAGATGAGGGTTCTGCACCGTACAACATGGCGTCGGGCTGAAGTCACAATGGTCCATCTGCGCTGTTTAAAATAGTCAAACAAATAAATAGTAAATAATAATCGGCGTGCATTGGTATATCAAGTGTAGTGATCTTGATCATTTGTTACATGAGAAAACATGATCAGTCTTACGCTTCAGCGCCAGTCCAAGGTATCGCATTAGAAATATTAGAAATACATAGAAATATTTGGTTTGTTGAAGAACAGTATAAACTAATCCGGAATGGGCAAATCTCGAAAAGTACAAGTCCGGAAAAAGACAGTTTTGGAAAGAGGCTGTCAGAATTCTTAACATGGCAACACTGCTCTCACCGACCTGCAGTCATCTATCGACGTATCGACCATTGAAAACTAACATCAAAGATACAACTCAAATAACATCAAACAAACTGGACTTCAGCCACAAACAGAGATCCTCCAGTCTCGGAAGTAGATAGCCTAGGAAAGATACAGTCTTGGAAAAAGACTAAATTTTTGAAAGGGGCAAGGCCCAAAAGAGTTTTTTTTTTACTACTACTACTTTCTTCTACCCGCACCTAATGGTGCATAGGGCACTGCATCGGTTCACAAAGTGCAGTGTGTCTGGTTCATTTTATTACATGTAGGTAAGATGATCAGTAATACGCTTTGGTACCAATCCAAGGTATCACACATGAAATATTTATATGAAAATCACATGTTTGTAAATATTTCATGTTGACCCCCTATGGGAATCAAACCTGTGACCTCATGCACGGTAGCCAAATCTGCTACCTCTACTCTACGAGGTGGACAAAAAAATCTAAACAATTTTTTTTTTTTTACTTTTTTTTATTGGACTTATAACACTATAACTGGAAAACTACACCACGCTTAAATCCCCTAAGTACGTGAAATTGTCTATGCCTACATAGACGAAGCATCTACTATCGCTGAGAGTAAACATTGAATTTTGATTTAAAAATAAACGCTTTTGAAGAACGATTCGAGGTGTTTCATTTGATTACTGTATTTTTCCCGGCGATATCTCGATAAAGGGATTTTAAAATAAGCGAGGAATTTAATCTATTTCAATTCAAGACGGTGTTTGAACAAAGTTCAATGAAATGAGTTTAGAACTGTTAAGCGGTAAACTTTCTCAAGGTTTGTTGATGAAGAAAGAAATTCTTTGTAATTTTGTCAGTTGAAATGCGAACCAACCAACTATGTGGCCAATAAAGTAAATAATACAAGAATGTTCCAGAAGTAATGGGATATCAGACAAAGACCTTTTAATTAAATCTGAAATGTATTTGACGAAGAAAATTATACCGTTTGAACATTTTAAGAACGCCCACATTTCAAAATATTATTTTTTATTATTTTTCTTTTATTTGAAAAAATAATGGGTAAGAATGTAATCGCAATCAACAATATTTGTCAGAATGAAATCTTCTTACCTTCATGTAATAAAATAAGCAAGATACACCGCGCTTGGTGTACTAATGCAGTGCCCTATGTCCCATTGAATGCATATAAGGGAAAGTAGTAGTAGTATCTAGAAGTTTTATGTAATCAGTTGCTCTTTCTATCGTTGCCGATATTTTAATCACTCTTTTAAATAGGTTTTGCGGTTTTTCCTTTTTATCCTTTTTTGAAAACAGGGTCAAACTTTTTGCAAGAGCTTATGAAATTAATACCGTTCTGATTTTTTCGAAAAGAAATATAGTGACGATTCACTACAAGTTTTCATTATTATCAAATAATGTATTTTTTTAGATACAGAAAAGTCTTAAAAAAAAGATTCGTGGCAAAGAGGTAGCGAATTTATTCCTTCTTGTGGTGAAGAGGTAGCGCGTTAAGCTACCATGCATGAGGTCGCAGGTTCGAATCCCGGCAGGGTCAACATAGCAGGGCAATGACAGGAAACAAGCCTCGTAAACGCTTGAATATCAATATTCCCGGGCTGAGAAAAAGTTTCCTCATTTCTGTGAGATAAAAACAAATCGTATAATAATAGATATTATTGATATCCCAACAGAGTCAAAGAAACGAGGGCTTATGACCTGTCATTGGCTGGGTTAAATGGCCACTTCATCAAGTGTAAGTTGTCAGTTGTAATACATCTATTACAACATTCCCCATTCTGCCCATCATCTAATAACCATATATGACAAATTTTATATTGAACTCGCGTTCGTAAGATCACATTACAAGTGATTTTCCCACTGGTGACATCTGTTGAGAAGATTGTTAAGCATTTTAATAAATTAATGTTCCAGAAAAGCGATTCTACGTTTTCAGAAGTATATTTAAAATATTCCCACTACTTATAAATAACGTATATTACGATTTGATTTATTTTTTATTTTAAACCTGGGTTGCTACTACTACTACTTTCCATTATCAACATCCAATCATGAACAGGGCACTGTTTTGGTACACCAAGTGCAATGTATCTTGATCATTTCATTACACGAAGGTAAGATGATCAGTCTTACGCTTCAGAACCAGTCCAATGTATCACATACGAAATATTAATATGAAAAGGCGGCCTCCGTCGCGTAATGGCTAAGACGCTGGACTCACGATACGGAGGTTCCGGGTTCGATCCCCAGTGAGAACACCAAAATCGAAAGTGATTTTTTTTCAAGCCTGGTGTTTGTGATGTTGTTCTCCTCTGTAATTGGGCCTCCTGGTTAAAAAAAAACATATTTAAATAAATATTTCATTTGACCTCTACGGGAATCGAACCCACGCCAACGACCTCATGCTCGGTAGCCAAATGCGCTATCACACTATGATACGAGGCGGACAAAAACCTGAATTGACAAAGTAAAAAATATCAGATTTTATTTTTTAGAGATGTTCAGCCCAAATGTCAACAAACAAGAAAAATCTACATATATTATGGTCGGCCTAAACGGCGAATTCGCAAATCATCCATTTCAGATGTTGATCTTAGAAATTTAAATTTGAAATTATAAACCTACTTCAAATGTTAAAAAATATAATTGTTTGCAAAGATAACTACCTGGTTATTATATTATTTGGACAGGTTTATTTAATTACTTCTAACCTTAAAATCTTAATATTTTAAAACAGTATAATATTATGAATAATTCGCCATTTAAGCGTCGGCGTCGTATCGACGATATGTTAAATAAGAACATAAAACTACGTTGTAGTTTTTAAAAAAAACGCGTTTCAATCCTTGCTGAAATAAAACTTATTTCATAATTGACATCTCAACAGAGACATAGAAGTTCGAAAAGGAAATATGGATACCAAAATGTTACAGGGCACAAAACCCAAAAAGTAACTTTGATCAACAAAAAACTCTTCATTACATAAACGCCTTTTAATTTTTGTTTGTTTCAAAAGAGTACTCTTTCCCTTATCCGCACGTTCTGGCGCATAGGGCACTGCATTGAAATTCCAAGGTAAGAAAGTCAGTCCTACGCATCAGCACCAGTCTAAGGTTTTTTACATATAATATTTTTTTTTTTTATGTGAACATCTATGTGTAACATTCAAATAAATATTTCATTAGGTTCGGGTTCGAACCCAATGCGTTACCGCTATATGACGAAAAATATTTTGGCCACAAAAAAATCGAAACAAATAAAATGTACGGCGCATCTCTATACTCCCTTAATAATATCATTTCGCCCGATAATAATATATTCCCTCACGGTACAAGATGAGATTTCGTTTTATGGCTCAAAATTCCACAAAATAAAAGGGGAAAAGACAATTCAGTCTACTGCAATATTTATTCTAGCTTGTCAGGGTGGCAAACAAAGGGAAATCATGGATGAAGGAATATATAGATGACTTTTGAAGAAATATAATAATGTTTAATTATAAACTCTGAGCTCTGGAAAAAAATTTACGACAGTCAAAATAAACATGGACACAATACAAAAAAAATAAAAAAATAAGATTACCAATGAAAAAAAAGTATGTCCTAAAAATCAGTGATATGTTTTTATGAATTGAGGAAAAATATCTATGAAGAAGAAAATAATCTAAATTAAAAAATAAAGTTAAGGTGTATGAGTTAAATAACGTGTGATGTGAGTGTTATATTTCAAACATTACTGTTATGTTATATTAGAGTGCATTTTATATTAGTATTGAATTATTAAACACTATTTCAAGAAATAAATAAATTGCTGAGTAGCACATAAAAACATTTCATAATATGCAATACCTGTGACTGGCGCTGAAGCGTAAAACTGATCATCTTATGCATTATGCAAGTTTCTCAGGGAACAAGAAAGATGGAGGTCAAGACGTCAATAAGAGGTTAAAGAAGGAGTGCGGTAGGCGACAACGTCCAGAAAAACGCGGTCAAATTAGCTAGGCATCTACCTGCCAGGTCAGAAGGCAGTGGAAGAAATTGCTCCCAAAGATGAGAGGGAATCATAAAATCTTTATTCTAAAATATATTTATTTACAATAATATTCAAATTTTGGTGCTGCAATCGTAAATAGGTACTATTACTTATTTCCCTTATCCGCACATACTGGTGCATAGGACACTGCATTGGTGCACCAAGTGCAGTGTATCTTAATCATTTATTATTACATGAAGGTAAAATGATCAGTCTTACGCTTTAAAAATAGATAACCCTGCCGAAAAGTAGGAAACAAGTTGTGCTGGAGTAGAATTCAAGCCTAGATACTCTAATCCGAAGTCCGGCTCCTGTAGACGAATAATAAAATTATTATTTTACGCACTTATTAAGAATTTTTAATTTCTCGTTAATTCGGTAGACGGCTGATGTGTTTGGTTATGTATTTATAGGGGACTTAAATGATCTCATGGAGGTCAGCGATTGCGCTTTAAGGATGTCTGTTAACGCGATATGATGACATTTTGCATAGACGCTGATAATTGGGAAAATCACGCCAGGGACAGGATGTCATGGAGGCGGGAGCTAAGGGAAGACAGTCTCTGGCTGGAGAGTTTGATACTTAGAAGACAGAGAGCGAAGCTGGACCAACTGGATCCTACCCCCCACAAGCTGGAGGTATGAGGGATGGGGTCGACTGTGCAGGTCTCGTATAAGACTTCACAGTCACCAGAGAAGCTGCTTTTCTCGGCTGCCTTCCTGATGAGTATTGCATCTTCATCGTCTTCCGAAGACGGACGATTGCCGATGATTTAATTTGAAATACATGTAAAGTAAACACGGCTGACATTTAAATGGGGTTTATTATCAGAATACAATGTTGGCTTCAATATGCCCTAACTAGGAATTATGAGGCGTACATCAGACGTATTCCATACACCTACACGTTCGTACATCTTCTATCGCTCTCACACACGGTCTCTTTCACACACATATCTCACATGTTTGGGTAGTCAATATATAAATATAAGAATACAAAGCAGTATTCTTACTGTAAATTTATACACATAAAGTATATAAAATGATTGCGGGTGCTTTGCAGCTAACAAACAAATCTGGACATTACAAATCCCAGTCAATTTGTTTGAGAGCTCTGGCGACCACAAGATGCTTACGATCCTTAACTCTTTCGCGCTGTGGGTAGGGACTTAATAATATTTTTTGGTATTATTTTAAGTCTATTTATTTTTTTGGCTTCTGAGTTTAAAGAATAGATGTTTCGAAAGAATATTAGGTATGCAGTGGTTTTACTTTGTAAAGCCCTCTTTATACGGGACAGACAACTGTAGGTACAGTTTCTTGTGCAGTATCTTGTACAGAAAACTGTACAGTTTGTCAAAAGACACCCTAAATATGTATATTTTTAAAAATTAAACATATTTAAGCAGAAATTAGTATACATTACAAACCATATTAACAATTTCCTTTGTGCAAACATACGATAATATCTTATAATCGCGCTTAAAAAATACACATATTTAGCGTATCTTTTGACAGACTGTACAGTTTTCAAAACAAGAAACTGTACAGTTTTTTGACCCGTATAAAGTGCGCATTATTCAAAGTCCGCGACTCTATACTTAATCCAATTCAAAATTACTTTTTATTTTTTGTGATCTTACTGAGAATAACCCAGGACCTTTGTGTTGTGAATACAACGTTATTTTGGAATAAGTTAAAAATTGTAAAAATAAGCGCAGTGTAATGATTGTCGCATTGGACTACCGTGTTCCCAGTGTCATTTTGAACCACCAATTTATTTCATGTATTTTAAAAGATATCATATTATGATACCTTGGACTTCCCCGAAGCATAAAACTCCATTTGGTGTTACCCTTATAATCCTTAAGATTAAATAGTAGACTCTTACTTTATTTTAGACATTACTTAATTCTTATTTTTAAACAATATCATAAAATTGATTAAACTTATTAAAAATAAATGATTTAGCAAACACAGTTTTTTAAGTTTTGTTTTGGTCAAAATCAAATATTCACGATTAACTTATTCAACCCCATAACACGTTTCCTTAATCATTATATCACACGAGATAAATTAACTCGATGGTATATTTTATCGTTTAAACGTGATATGTCCCTTACAAATAATTTAGATGCCATAGGGTTAAAGTACATAAATTATGGCTTTGAACATATATTCTTCGGGTAGAGTGAATTTGGCAAAAGGGTCAACAAAGAGCACGTATTTTGGGCTACATAAATACAACACGAAATTCCTTTTTTTACCTTTATCGAACACTTTATTATTTTTGTATGAATCCTTAGAACGTGATTTATTTTGAGCATGTTAATGCTTAAATAATTTTCATTTAAAAAAATCATAAATATTTTTGTGCAATTTTTAAAAGCTTCCATTACTACATGCTGTATTAGGAGCTGGTTTTAAAAGTGTTTTTTTAAATATCAAGACTATAATTTAAATCGGATGGTGGCCCAGTGGTAATATTGAGTCAACCGCGGCTTCTGCAAATATACTATTTTTATTTCTTTTTGTATTTTTAAATAATGTATTACCCATAAAGAATGGTGTAAAAGGGATGCCCGATCTTTGAGGAGCTATAAAACCAAATTCAAGGAGTATAGCGGTTACTTTCTGAGTAATTCAGTTTGTCAGCTCTTTTAAAATGTGATTTCAATATTTTAGAAATTTCTCCGTAAAATAATCCCATGGGAAAAATTAACACAAGCTTAAATCTGGCGAGCGCTCGTGCGCTTTCCACGTCAGCATCACCTAGCAGGAGACCCTGTCTATCAAGTAACGTTTTGTCTCATTTTGGCGATGGAAATTCTAGTTGTGTGGAAATGCTAGCCCTTTCTTGTTGAATCTTCAAGTGTCATTGATTAGTTTCTTCACTCATTTCTTGCTCTAGAGGCTATAATAAACTTCCAAAATTGAAACAAACTATAATAATCATAGAAACTGGCATGCACACGTTGAGAGAATGGACGACAGTAGAATAGTCAAATCCGTGATGCGTCGCTGCTCACCTGGCCGCCGACTTCCTGGACGACCTACAAAAAGATGGAGGAACAGTTGGTAGTCGATATCCCAAGAGGCAACATCGATTGAGAACAGATACAGACCCTTTGGTCTATCTTACGAATAAGAAAAAGAAGAAACATGACGAGTAATCGTAAAAATAACGGTACGTCACTTTCTCCTAAAATAAATAGGGCTCAAAGATGCCAAATTGGGATATAGCATACATTAGACCTCACTGTATATCCTAGTAGACCGTCGATGACCATCCTACGGATGTACTCGGAGGAGCTGATGTATGTGGGCCAGACGTGGGAAGAGGCGAGAGAGCTTGCTGGTGATAGGGTCTCCTGGAGGGATCTAGTGATGTCCACGTGTTCCACATAGGAGCGAACGCGGTAAAAGAATAAGCAGAAGTAGATCAAGTTTCTTCTAATGTATAAATCCGAACACAACCTGAATTTCTTAGGAAGTAACAACCTTACCTTGAATTGGGCCAAAAATAGCGTACGACGTTCAAAATCAACTAGATCAGTTTATATTTCTGCTGATAGCCGCTATTTTCTTGATATAGTATTCAAAATATGAAGAAAAACCGGTATTATGTCTCTAAACTCATTGGTTTTTATTTTATTGTTTCTCAAACCTCGGGCATGCCTTTTGCCCCATTTTGTATAATATAACAATGTGTCATTAATAAGCTTTTATTGCAATAACCTTTTTTTTATATTATGAAACATCAAGACACAAGAAAACATTTAAAATAGGTGGGGATAAAATAGTCCACAACCTTTTCTCATCTACGACACACAAAAGTTCTTCCTAGAATCCCGCGGCACATCTAAAAATAAAATAAATCGATATTTAATAGATAATTTCGCAATAATGTTTGTTTTTGATTTATTTAATTACCCACTTGGTACATGAATATTTTTGTACAAAAAAACTTTATGTGGGTACCATTTCTTACTGATAAATATTTTTGTTGGTAACAACAAACATAAAACATAACAAAATTACATTAATTTTAATTAGTATGTTCAATTACATTAATTATAAATATTTATAAGACAAAGAGTTTTATTTATAAATACGTACGTTACCTTGAAGGATTAGCTTACTAATACATAATATTATTCATAGTAAGGGTGTATATGTAAGTGTATAATGTTACATTTTCTCCAACTCGTACGGAAAATAAGGTTTAAACTAATTTCCATTGGTTTTTGAAAGTGCTTTTGAGGGTTATTACGTGATAAACGTCCGTATTTACGTTTATAGAAGGATTCTCCATTTATTATGGTTATTGGGAAAGTGTGTATTCGTATTTATGTAGGTCATTATTTTCGTATATTTGATAAAAAATGTCAAAAACCCATTTACAAGGTGTAACAAAACTCGATGTACAAGCGGGAAACCAGTAAATCTACGTCATATGAGGAGTCAATTTTGTAGAATCATTTTTTCGTTATTTTCAAAACCAGAACTCTTAAACCCCTGAAAATGATACCCATGTTCATATTAACAAAATAATTTGCATCTGTCATCTAGGATTTCAAAATATACGTAAAATTCACTTAAATAAATAAAATAATTCATACCGGGCGGGTATGAATTATTTTATTTATTTAAGTGAATTTTACGTATATTTTGGAATCCAAGATGAAATTAATGAAACGTTGAACTGAATGAACGATTATAAATGAAATCGAGTTTAAAACTTATTTCTGGTTTTTGTGCGGTCCCATGCGCTAACTTCGTTCCTTATTAAATTCGCTTACAACTTTTCTTTGGTTATAAGGTTCAATTATGACGCTATTTCGTTAATGATATTGCTATGTGAACGTTCGATTTCAATACTCATCAAATTTGGGCACTGGGGGCTTAAGATGAAACCGATTTTAAAGGAGTAAACTCAAAAAAAAAGATTGAAAACTTGACATTTTTTTCATTTTCTGAGAGAAATCTGCGAATCATTTTGTTATTCTGTGATTGTTGTAAGAGCAAGAATAATTCTGTTCAGGTCGAGGGCGGGGGGTAGAACTGAGGTGGATAAATACGACCGGGGGGTGAAATCGAACGAACCACAATAAATATGTCTGTCAAAATAATTACAACGTATCGTATTACCGGCATGGGAAGGCTGGCTGCCATCAAGCCTCTACCCTCGATTGGGGAACGGGTTTTCAAAGCACGCTATATTTTAAACTACATAATAAATATGTAAACCTACTACTACCTTCCCAGTGTTGCACAGAGCCCTGCATTTGTTCCCCAAGTGCAATGTCTCTTGATCATTTTATTACATGAAGGTAGAATGATCAGTCTTATGCGGATTTAAGTAGCGCCTAAAATTTAAAAAAAGGTCCATAGCCAATTCTACGACCCTTTTTGTGCGCTTAGGAAACGGGTACTTTTAAAGCATCAATCAATGCGGTCAGTCCGTTTTTATAAGCTCCGTTTATAAATAATATTTCTTTACAAGGAATCTTTTTAATTTTCATAGAAAAATATCAAGTATTCAGTACTATTCACACAAAATATTTACGGAATTAAAAAAAGGACATTTCCCTATTTCCAGTAGACTTCCGTTCATTTAATGCAGGAAAGAATATTATGGGAATAATGAAAGGGTTCAAAGCGGTCCTATCTTTAGTTAAAAATCGAAAGATTCATTAAATGCGTAGATTATACAAATTAACGTATTTTGAAAACTTTACAGGTAAGCACAATTCGTCGGCAGTTTGCGTCAGAGCTGCGGGACGTGGACTTGACTTGGGAGGATGCACGGGAGCTGGCGGCAGATCGCTTGGCCTGGCTTGGGCAGTTTATGGATTCCATATGCTCCACATAGGAAGCGGATATGGTATGATGATGATGAAGAATACGAAACAATATCTTAAAATACAATTTCTTAAAATTTATACCTAAAGTAGGTACATGCATGTTTTGTCACCTTTTGTTAGAAAAATTACACTCCATTTTCCTAGATTTTATTCCAAACGCGGGTTTAAATAAAAAATCCAACTGTTAATTTTATTAATAATAAATATTTAGACGTATTAAAATGAATTGATTAAAATCTGGGTATTTTATTATACTTTAATTAATTGAAAAATAGCTTGGATGCTAATAACGCTTTTTGAAAAAACTACCTTCAATATTCTCAACCCTTCTCCGTTTTTCTAATACGGGGTGAAGGAGGAATGAAATCCACAGAGAGGCCAATTAATTACAACAGACTACCGGTCCCTTTCACGGAATGAAAAATATATTTACGTATTAAAGGTATATTCTTATCGATGTTGGTAATGAAAGTATAATTGACTTGTAGCAAATAATTGTAAGTTGAATCAATATTATTGGCTACAAAATTGTAATTCGAAAAAAATTCTTAACAAGAACAACACTTGCAGTCTGCAATAACTACAGTTTCATGGAATCAAAAGTTTTTTTATTTATTCAAGTACCTACCTACTTATTATTGATTTTGGAATCAAAAGTGTAATACACTCATAACATACAAATAATTCTTTGTTAAATCAATATTAAAGGTAACCATCGACTGACATAGTAGTCGAGTAATTTATGCAAAGCAATAGATGGCATTAAAGGCATTTTAGTATTTTTTTTCCGTATATCAAATAGTGTTGCTATTTTAGTAAGCATTTTTCGTGATTTTGTATTTTTATGGAAGTACGAGTTCCACCGTGGCACCAGTGCTGCAGAAACGGCTCGAAGGATTCATGATGTGTATGGCGACGGTGCCGCAAAAGAAAACACAGTGCGTTTTTGGTTCCAACGTTTCCGTTCTGGAAATTTAGACCTGCAGAACAAGCCCCGTGGACGGCCGGAGACCAAAGTTGATAATGAAGAATTGAAGGCTATTGGCTGGGTTAAGTGGCCACTTGATGTATTACAACATTCCCCATTTCACCTAGTATTTGATATCCATATCTGCCAATTATCAGAACTTGTATATTTACAGTGAAATGGCGCGACGCTTCACATGGGAACACTCTCTGTGATCCATTGAGAAAATTGCCAAGCATTTTAGCAAAAACCTTTCTGATTGCAAGTGAGATTCGTACAGAATTACATTACCTACTAGGAAACGCCTGAAGATGACTTTTCAATTTGTTATGCTTTTAACTTTTGCCAGCTAATTTTTATAACCCGATGGGTGAAATCCAGTTTTTGTCTGCAAGTATTTGGACACACTCAAAATGTTGTTTATGATAAATAAATGTTTCAATAATTTTATTTTGGAATTTACAGAACTTTCTTTTACACAGTTAAACCCAAATGCTAAATACATAATTAATTATTTCTTTTAAAAATGGATCTAATTATTCTTTGTTTCGTTAATGAGCTCAAATTTCGCTGTACTTATATAACAAAAGAAGGTAAAAAGCTTTGATCAGCTTAATTTAAAAATAAAAACGAAAGTACCCTTGTATAGTGATAAAGACATAGTTATTTCGGCAAGGTTATTGAGCCAATTAATTAACGAATTCCCTTCTGTAATCCTTTTAAACAAGGATCTACCCTACTTGATAATCCTTTCCCCTAATAATCACGCATTACCTGAGAGCCTCATTAAAAAACATTCAGATGTGCTTTAAATAATGAGCTGATATTCGCCCAGATCATTTATTTTATTTTATTTTTTATTACAAGCCAAGATTATATTTTAAACCACAAAAAATTGGCATTAATGACCAATATTAATGAAAGACTTAATCTATGTTCGATTCCCGTAGAGGTTATCATGAAATATTTATTTACATGTGATTTTCCTATTAATATTTAATGTGTCATACCTTGGACTGGTACTGAAGCTTATGACTGATCATCTTACCTTTACGTCATAAAATGATCAAGACACACTGCACTTGGTGAACCGATACAGTGCCATATGCACCATTGGGTGCGGGTAGGGGAAAGTAGTGGTAATCTACGTAGAACCCAACATATTATAATTTAACATGGTTACATACTGGTTTCGCCCTGACGAGGCTCTCTGGAGGCTTCTTCCGAACGAGGATCGGAAATATGGAAGGACCTACCAGCGGGACTTCACCAGGATCAAGGAACAGCACGTTGCGAAGGATCACCAGGATGGAATGAAAAAGTTCCTGGAACCACTCGGATCAACGCGATAATAGGGTTCTTCCCGATAACACGAATATTCTTAAAAACGTAATAAATATTTAAAGTATATTTTTACAATTCCAACGATATAAAACACAATGATCAAAAATTCTGTTTTCATTTATAAATTTATGTTTTAAAAACACGAAAATACGAATGATTTTTAACGCCCGTTATTGGTTCATGGTTCAAGGCGTGAAATTCATTACGAAGTGAGCGCCCATATTGCTGTGACGTCACACCGCATGCGCGCCAAATGAAGGATTTTGCGAGCGATTTGAAAAAGCGCTATTTCAAAAACCGCGCTAAAAAATTCATATGACATCGTAAAAAAATTGAATTCCCTTGATATTGTAATTTATTAATCAATTTTTTTTAAATAAAAAATAAAAAAATCGGGAAGAACTCAATTGGCGGGACTCAATCGAGGAAAGCCAGTGCACGCACTACTTCACTCAGAACGGGGGGTTTCGGGTTTATGCATGTGATGAGGTTTCACTTGAAGCGGACTTCGTAGGGAATTATATAGATTTAGATTAATAGATTGATAAAGGATTCCTGAGTGGAATAATGCGGATTGAGTTTGGTACTGGCTGCGCGGAGCAATGAATTGAGACTGTCGAAAACCAGGTGACAACAGGATATCGGATGAAGGTAGAATACAAATTTTGGAACAAGGAGAGGCCAAACCACATATGTACCAGAACAATAATACATGTGATCAATAATTAACTCCAGGATAAAATATATGTAGTTAAAGCTAATTATGACCATTACGAGTGAAATACGTAGCTGTTTCTTAATAATTAATGGCCTATGTAGAGAAAACATCGACACAGGAATTAGGAGAGACCTGTTATTAGATCCAAGCTACTGCGCAGAGGTGGAAAGTAGCCAATATTGGTCCTAGATATATTATACAAGTTAGAAGTAAATATGGACACTCCTGACCTGTTTTAACATCATTTTAATACAAGAGTTGTACTATAATTGAATTGTTTATAAGGTTAATACTGGGCTTTTATTTACATCGAATGGATTATATTATTAATTTGACTTACTAAGTGTGAGGATAGGGCGAGATACATCAATAAAGCGTTGACAAATAAACCGATTCGAATCCATCTAAGATCTAAGATGTCGACCAAATCACGGTAAAAGCATCCTGGTGAATGTGGACTATTTATAGCATCTATACTATTACTACTACTTCTTTCCCTTATCTGCACCCAATGGTGCATAGGCCACTGCATTGGTACACCAAGTGCAGTGTATCTCGATCGTTTATTTATAGCATTTATAGATCTTCAGAACCCCTAGAAAAATATTCGGTAATTTCTGTCGTTTTATTAATACCTATACCCGAGTACCAAAACATCGTCTTTATTAATTCATATCTATACCTGAGAACCAAAACATCATCTTTAAATGATCGCAATTCAGGAGACACATTTCAGCCATTTAAAGCTGCAGTTAGCCGTATTTCTTTAAATTATTTTATTTTAAATCTGATGAAATAAATTGAAAGAAATGCAGCAATTTACGTATGAGGTAAACGGCGCTATATAAATATATCCATGATAAATAATAATAATAATTAAAATCACTAAAACGCGTGACCTGAAAGACTGCTATTTTAAAGATAAGGCTCTTTAGATAACAGATACATATTTTATTTATTTCATTTAATAATTATAAACGAATCCACAATTTTGATCGAATATTCAGCTGTCATTATTTACTATGGGTTATCAGGTTATGAAAATAATAGTCTAAAAATTTATTTCCGATCCCTATTTCAAGAAAATGGAATCCACAAACTGTCTCTAAGCTATGTGATCGGCATGTCCCAGTCAAGTCCTCGTCCCGCAACTGTGAAAGAAACTAAGACTATTAAATTAACCAGTTATTAAAATTATGTTAAATGATGGAGGGCGGGTTAAAGCATTATTCAAATACAATTTTTATTCTATGATTTCGTTGAAGATTTCTGGCTAAGATCAAACAATGTATCTCTAACTTCTAACAAGAATTCACTAGAAGGGGCGTTTCCATGCAAATTTTCTAAAATACGCTTCCTAAGGTTAATTTTTTAGTAATTATCTGTATCTGTTTAGTAATTACCAAGTTCTGGATACACGGCAGCTGTACATAAAAGAAGCATTAATGCATTTTTTGAAGACAGATGATAAACTAAGGTCACAACAAACAGTTGAAACTAGAACTGCTAGAGGGATTAATTATACTCGCCCTCTCACTAGATTGACAATGGCTCAAAGGAATCATACATTTTTAGCCCCTAAATTCTTTAATATATTGCCAATATACATTATGATTTCCAAAAAATTTAAATACGTTTTAAGAGGAATGTACACGACTGGCTGATACATGGGAGTGGGGAAGGGTGGGCTCATCTATTTAAAATCCAAAAATGATAAAGTGAAGAACTTTATATATTTTTTTCAATATGCATATTTTTTTGATATCTCTTGTTTACCGTTTGTCCAGTTTTATTATATTTATTTCCTTGTAATTGTATTACTTAATCTCCTTTTATTATAATTATTTTAACAAATTTTAAAAAAAAATCTTTTTACAATCAAATTATATTCATATCATATAAATGTACTTTTTTTTGTAAATATTTCAGTTAAGCACGGGGTTATACCTAAATAACTTAATATAATCATTCCAAACTGTAAAATATATATATGTAATAAATAAGAAATAAATAAATAAAAAAATAAAAAAATTTCACCACAAAAAAATAAAAAACACCACTTATTATCAAAATTCCGGCACTTAGGCTTATACACGAAAACGTGTGGAAACGTAGATGTCTAGTGATGACGTAGATGCATATTGATGACGTAGTGAGTGACGTAGTGGGTTACTAGACACCTCAGACTCATTAGTAGTATTTTTCAGGTATGGAATGTCACTTCTCTGAAATTCTTGTTCGAAGATCTCTAACTACATTTTGTATTTGGGGCAACCACAAATTAAGTTTGTCCGTCTTCCCATCTTTTAGTATATTCTTTCATTTATCTTAATCAGGGGTCGTACTTCTTATCCTACCTAATAAGTTCTGGTGTTTGGAGTTCACTATTTCGCAACGCTTAATTAAACAATATAATTGGACTGTTTGGAATAAATCGCTACGTTAATAGAAAAGAAATAAAGAATTCAGTAAAACAATTATTTAAAAAATAATCATCTATATACCTAGATTTAAATTTTTTATGTATTTATTTATTGACAGACAGAGTCCATCATAAACATTTTAGACACACGAAATTTTTACAAAGAAAAAAATTGCAAGGACAGAAATAAACAGCAAAGACAAAGAATAGATATTTTAAATACTACTACTACTACTACTTTCCCTTTCCCTTATCCGCACCCCGATGGTGCATAGGGCACTGCATTGGTACACCAAGTGCAGTGAATCTTGATCATTTTATTACATGAATGCAAGATTATCAGTCTTACGCTTCAGTACCAGCCCAAGGTATCACACATGAAATATTAATATGAAAATCTCATGTAAATAAATATTTCATGTTGACCCCTTACGGGAATCGAACCCGTGACCTCAGGCACGATAGCCAAATGCGCTACCACTATGCTACGAGACGGACAATAATCTGAAATAATGTATTGGCTAAATTGTGATAGGTAAAACTTATAATTCGCACATTGGAAAGAATAGGGCCACAAGTGTAAATTTATTGATTTCGAGTAAACAGCATTTAAATGTTTAAAAATCACTGTTAATCGAGTTTTTTATCTGACGCTTGTAATTATTATACAATATTTAGTAATTATATTGAAATTTAAGTTAAGAGTCATCAATTTTAATTACATTCTTTAAACATTTCCCGAACAAAATAATAAGCACTTGGCCATATGATTAAAAAAATATTTTGCGATTAGCGTTTGGAAAGTAAAATCAATATGGCCACAACTGCAATGTGACATTATATAATATATATTTTATAAGGTCACATTGCAGTCAGTCGTGGCTAATTTTAAAAAGGACACATCTAATTTAAGGCACTTTCTATAACATTTAGCTCATGGGACCCTATTTTAAAAATAGAGCCTTAAATTTTTTATCGGATGGCATACTTAAGTCAATTTTCCAAAAATTTGCACTTGTGGTCCGATTCTTTATTTTGAGCGAATTCATTTTTGGCCATTAAAAAAATATTACACACATTATACTAATTTTATTATTGTAATAGTATTTAATCATATTTAATATTTTGCATTACTACCCTTTATTTTTATTAATTCTTTTTAGCGTTCTAGACATGTAATTTTTTTTTTAAAGCACCTTTCACGTCTATTTCTAGTTTTTAGAAGACATTTTTTTTCTCAATACCTTTCTATTTATTGTAAGTCAGGTCTTGAATTGGTTAATCAAATAACCTGATTCTCTTGGGGTTTTTGCGGGTCACATAAGTTTAACTTTTTAAAATAATATTCTAATGCACTTGGTATACTGATACAATATTATATTGCTCTATGCACCATTGGGCGCGGATAAGGGAAAGTAGAAGTAGTATAATAAATAATAATTTGGTTTTTGTTTTAAATCATTATCACACAACGGATCAAATTTTTCAAAAAAAATATTCTGAATCAGATGATTTTGCATGATTTTTCATAAATATTTCTCTGAACCTCATGAATGGTAGCGCAAAGAGCTAATTTAAGCGTAGATTTTTAGGGTACAGTTATTGTCAGTAAAGGACAGACTACTGCAAACTAATTTCAACTGTTGATATAAAGTACAAAGCACAAAATAATACAATTTCCCATACGTTAGTGGTTTCGTTATGCTTAACCGTAGAAAGATAACCTGCGCCTCAGAGGCGCCCGCGAAACAAATAAATCGCTGTCTTTTTCTAACCAAAGCGCGTGCAAGCTTGTGTTGCCAAACCAACTCAGTCGTTGGTCGTCTCCGCCGAGTGACGGTCACTTCTGCTCGGTAAGTACCACAGTTTGGTTGCTATGACGATGCATTGCTCTCGAGAGCGCATGTTAAAAAAAACCTTAATACAGAAGACTGCTGGTTTTGATTACTTTTTGTAAAGGGTTTTTAATATCCTATTTTTCTTAAAATAAAAATCGTAATAAACATTTATGTTTTATTTACTTATTAATAATATGAAAATTCATTTAGATTTAAAAAAAATTAAGACCTTTTTAATTTATTGAATAAATAGGTTTCAAATATTGGGCGCCTCTCAGGCGCTAGTTTATCTTTTCAGAACCATAAAATAAGGTTATCTCTCTATGGTTAAAGTGTGTTATTGGATCTAGGAGCAGCCAGCAGACGATATAAGTTGTTAATGTTGCGAAATTTCCACTTTGCAAGAGTTCCCATGAAATGCATATTTATTTATTGTAGCCTGGTATACTCGTACGCCTCAAACTTCCTCCATAGCAAAACTCTTTAATTGGCCGGGAGCTGCTACCATTTTCATAATCTTTACTGAAGTTGTTAGGCTAACTTTGCCTATGTTATCGTAAAATACACTTTTAAAAGCATATTTGTGAAATAACCATCTATCTTCTATTTATGGATTAACAAAACTCGTAGTACAATCCGAAAACTGGTAAATCTACATCATATTTGGAGTCGAATGTGTAATATGACTTTTGAAGCCTGAGCTTAAAAAAAAAAATTTTTTCTTCTCGAAAAAAGATTTTTGACAGTTTTGTTACTGGCTGGAGAAATACCACCTACCGCTGCGCCGTTAGC
Organism: Micrasema minimum; assembly: GCA_022494985.1. Taxonomy (NCBI): domain Eukaryota; kingdom Metazoa; phylum Arthropoda; class Insecta; order Trichoptera; family Brachycentridae; genus Micrasema; species Micrasema minimum. Next base: position 114,219 of record JAGVSP010001159.1, read on the forward strand.
CACCTGTTTTATGACGTCACTCCTGCAAAAATGACGCACTTAGTACATAGTAGTATTTGGCGCGGTATTTTAAATGTGCAACTTTAAAAATTCGTATCTTCATCAATAACTTATAAGAAAATATAAAATTATTTTTTTTGGTTAGTTAAATAGTACGTTTATAGAAAAAAAAAACTTTAGAAAATAGTGGATTCCCTCATTGGGTTAGATTTTTACTTTCAGTATTACTTACTAATTTAACTGAAACAAAAAACTAACGAACCACCACGCTATCCCCGAGGGTGTTGGCAGAGAGGATAGAATGCCACTCCACTCTGTCCCGGCGTTTTTTCTTTTTTCCGCAAAGCAAATGATTTATTTGTAAGAAGTCTTCACATAATTATTTTATTTTTGAAAAAAAAAGATACGAAACAAACCTTATGTGCGTAAAGAACGTAAAAAGTTATTTCTAACGTACCTACCTAAAAAACATCTTTTTTATTTAGAGGTAGAAACCCATTTTTCGATGCTGTCGCTTCCTCAAAAGTCTGTATAGGATATCTGGATTTGACATCAATGGGAAAATTGAAAAATAAAACGGAAACAACTTAAGTGTTGTGCAATTGTAGAAGGGTTTGCGGTAAAATAGATTTGAAAACGAAAAACAACACCTAATTCGGAAAATTCTGTTTTTGAGAAATGGAAATTTCGTCATTTTTCCTCGCTTTTTCTTAACCACACCTAGTAGTTCATAGAACTCTGAAAGGGGATTACGATCCCGCTACCCACCCTATCGTGGGGACTCTTTCAGATGCGCAGAGAAGAAAAAAATTAAATAAAAAGTTATCACAACTTTTTATGATAATAATAATATAAATATAATCTGTAAAAAATATCTGTAAAATCTGTTGACAATCCGTCAGCAGTTTTGAGGCGGAGCTGCGGGACGTGGACCTGACCTTGGAGGATGCGCGGGAATATATGCTCCACATGTCTTGATGTTATCAATTGAAGGTGCACCAAGTTCGTTAAAAACTAATTTAAAATGATAAGTTCTAGGCTTTTTAAAAATAATTTGTGGATCGGTTGATGTAAAATTGTCTATTACAGCTCTTATAGCTCCATACTGTAGAATATATTGTTATAATTCATAAATTTACAGTTTTTTTTAATTTTATTTCATGAAAGAATGTTCCTTAGTCTATAAATATATAAATTAATTTTCCAATCCTTTAAAAAAAAAATTGTTTACAGAGTTATACAATAAAAACCTCGTATACATTTCAAGAAATAAACAAAAATCCCACCAAGGCATAGCCTGTTTGTGGGTATACTGTGAAAGTCAAACAGTATGCACGTGGTTGAAGAGAAAAATAACAGATAATGTAAACAAGATAAGTTAAAAAAAAAGAATACAAGATATTGGTGTCTTTATACCGGAAGAAGAAAAAGGGAAATCATTATGATATATAAAATAAAAAATGACGTAGATTATGTTATTGTTATGGTCTTTATAGTAAGAATGATTCTACCTTTACACTATGTATCCAACTTTGTGTAAATTTTTTAAAAGATGAAAATTTTGGAAAATTTGACAATGACACATTATTGTTAGTTAAAAAAGAATTAATTTAACTGGGTGCAATAAAATGTGCATGTCTCTGAGCAAGTCGTGATTTACTATGTGGAATTTCTAGCACTCGGATTCTTCTTTGACTAGACCTATTTGAGCTCCTAGCAAAAAAGTTTTGGTGCCTAAATACATAATTAAAACATTGCAATAAATATATTCGTGTAATATCCATTAGATTTGCTTCCTGAAACAATTGGAGGGGGGGAAGGTTCTCTCTTTATGGAGCATTATTTTGATCATTAATTAATACATAAATATATTATTTTGAATATGTATTTCATAATGGCCTCGGTGGGAATCGTGCCCGTAATCTCAAGCTGTACCTGCACACTGTACCACGAGGCGGACACAACTCTAAAAAGAAAAACACTAATCTTCCATTATTTGTAAAATACAACATCAAATAATGCAAAGTTTTGATTTGAATAGATCTGCGTTCATTATATATTTCTCATAGTTTTTAAAAAGTCTATTGAATCTAGTCTCTTTAGCTGGCTGATAAATGCACTGCCAGATGCACTAATTGGGCATTCGTAGCATATTCCTATTGTAATTCGAGTATTGTATAAAACTTTTACTAGGAACTCTGTCTGGTTTTGTCGTAACATTGTTAACTACGTAGTAAAGCTTTAACCGAGTCTAAATAACCTACCCTGTGATGAGCGTTGACGTCATACCCACTATCCATACTTTTGAATACTTACAGGAATCTTTTTTTTGGGTACATTTGAAAGTCTACTTTGATTTTATATGCAGAAGAAAACAATTGTGCTAAATTAATATTAAAATAGCCTGTATGTAGGAATATATTATGTAACATAAAAAACATTAATATTCTATGTATACCTACATATAAGTATTTTTCTTATTTTTCTTATTACTTTAAAAAAATTAAAATACAAATAACTGTTGATGACATCGAAAGGAAAGCTCCGTTGAAAAATCATATTAAAAATTCATTCTAAATATTAACAACTCCACAAGTCACATGACCGGCCATTTTTATACAAAACTGATAATTATGTTTTTTATATTTTTTTTCATGATTTAATATTTATTTATTTAATACATCGTTGAATCAAATTTACAAAGCTTAATATCACGATAATTATATAATATAACCATAACGCTATACCTCACCAATAAAAAAGACAAGCTTTTGTGCTTGGTGAGGGAGGTTACGCTAAAATATACATTATAAGTAGTTATCATAGTAGGGTAAATATAGGTAGTATAAGGTATAATAGGAAGTAGTAAATACAAGTAATACAACAAGGTAAAATATAAGTAGTTATCATAGTAAGGTAAATATAAAAATAAATGTAGGTCCTAGATATGCAAAATAAACAGTTGGTTTCTTTCCGATTTTTTATTTTTTATTTTAAAAAAATGATTGAAAAATTACAATATCAAGGGATTTTTTAAAATTTTTTTACGATGTCATATGAATTTTTTAGCGCGGTTTGAAATAGCGCTTTTTCAAATCGTTCGCAAAATCCTCCATTTAGCGCGCATGCGGTGTGACGTCACAGCAATATGGGTGCTCACTCCGGAATGAATTTCCCGCCTTCCACGGTAGACGGATATGACGTCATAAGCCAATAACGGGCGTTAAAAGTCACTCGTAATTTCGTGTTTGTAAAACATAAATTTTTTAATGAAAACAAAATTTTTGATCATTGTGTTTTATATCGACGGAATTGTAAAAATATATTTTAAATATTTATAGCGTTTTCAAGGATATTTATGCCATCGGGAAGAACCCAATTAAGTAAGCTAAAAATAGTGATTATAGTTGTTTGAAATAAATGTGTTTTTTTAGTTTAAATTTAAATTTCTTAAGGACATAAATAATTTTTAGTTCATTGGGCAATTCATTAAAATACACGATTCCCTTATATAAAAAAAACTATTTTCCGAAATGTTTTGTATGTAATTTTGGAATTTTAAAATTATTTTGGTATCTCATTGATTGATTAGATTCAAAGTGTTTTAATTGTTTTTTTTTATAAATTTCCAAAATAAAATATTGTTTTTATAGATTTGGTCTATCGTTGGCACACTAAACATTTTTAAAGAGTAAGTGAATTGTTGAGAATGTTGATGGTTTATATACAAAATATATTTAATTAATTATTTGAATTGTTGTTTGATTGAACTATGGGAATACATGAAATTTGAGAACCAAACCAAACAAGTTAGTAGTTGCCAGAAAATATTTGTTGATAAAAACCCAGGAAAAAAATATTGACGGGTACAACCTGCCGTCATTTCAAAAAGTTGACAAGTTCCAATTGGCGATAAACAAATCTTAACAACCTCAAAAATAAATAAGCAATTAAATTATTTTTACTGTTTGTAATAATAATACATATTTATTTATTTAAAATTCTATGCCTGAAAACTTACATTAGAGGACAGGTGACCCATTTCGTCAATTATTGAAGAAAAAAATAAAAAAACGGGACATAGACACTTATCGACAAATATATTTTTAATATTACATATTGAAATTTTCTACAGACGTTTTATGGTGGAACTGCCTGCCCAGCTTAGGATGTCAGTAATGACGAAACCGGTCGCCGAGTGAAATAAAAATTCCGTCTTGGGTTAAATCCAGTTTTAGTCTATAAGTAAGTACTTGGTAAGTAAGTAAGTAAGTAAAAGCGCTTTTCTAAGGAACATCAATACATTGCAAAATAATATTATAAAGTCAATACATAAATTCTAAAATCCTATCTAACCCAATTTTCTTTTTATAAATCCTGTGCTTTTCTTTATGAATACATTAAAAGTTTTATCAATTTCCATCAAACATGAAAAGAACGAAAATTGATAAATTATAATAAATCTTATATCGAAGTTATGAAGGCAACAAATTTATAATATGATTTGTTTTTAAAGAAAAAATATATTTCCTAGAATTTACTGTCTATAATCACATTTTTTTTGCATGTCTAAATTTTCACATAAATAAAAGTAATTATATCCTTTAATTGGCATCATCTTGGATACAGTACATAAAAACAAAAAAAAAGAAAACAAGATCAGAATCAAATAAAAAATAGAATAAATTAATAAAAAGGAAAAAAAAAAATTACGTTAAAACGTGAAAATAAAATAATACAAAATAATGTGATCCAAAGGTGGTCGAAAATTTTAAATCTAAAATTTAAAATTTTAATATTTATCTATATATATAAAAATGAATGTAAGTTTGTATATATGTTTGTCCTTTATAGATTCGTAAACCGCTTATCCGATTGCAAATAAGTTGTTCTAGAGGGTTGTTTTATTCACTCCTGGGAAGGTTCCTGCATTATAACATCCATTTTATAATTTTTGTATTTGTGTATTTTGATATAAATTTAGTGACAGTTCCGGGTGAATTTTAGATCCGCCATGTAACCGATAGTACCGTACATAAAGCTTATAAAAAAATGTCGTCAAATAATGCTGTACAGCAAAAGGCGCTAATGTCGTTTTCATCACGTATACAATTTATTTTTATACACCTCGAACTTTCAATTACA
>JAGVSP010001160.1:0-65073 GCA_022494985.1 Micrasema minimum
GATATTTGAAAACATTCAACTTTGAAGTGTCATAATTAATTAACCGAGCAATATACAAAATTGATAATTTTTAATAAAAAATATAGTGTTTTTAATATTATAAATCAATAATTATTTTGATTCTACCATAAATTTTGGATTGATTTATAAAAATTGAATTTTAGGACGATTTTGGCCCTGCCGCACGATAGTGCGTCGTAGAGTAGTAGAGTCGCCACTTGTTTAAACCCCGGGATGTATATTTTTGACGTGATAACGTCTAATAAATCGATGAACACCGGCTGCACACACGAAAAATCATGACTCATTGTCACGTTCCGCCTAAGCCGAGTGTGCAAGCGAGAGTGCGGAACAAGCGATAGAGAAGCACGAGCGGTTTGTGACGCATCTATCTCTCTTCCACTCTATCGGCCGATGCGTCCGAGTAGAAGGGTAGACAGCAGCAGCACACAAGCTAAAAATATTTGAATTAACGAGTGCAAAAAAATGATAATTTACGGAAAAAAAATTAATTTTCAATTAACTCCTGCTTTGTATTATACAAAATAATGATGTTCAGTAATAATAATTCAATTCAATTCATAAAAGTATCTATTATTACGCTATTTTTCATCAATGTTTTCTTATGACTTTCTCACGTTAAATTATCGTCCGTAAATCGACTTCCAAAAGTTTTTTTTTTATTAGTAGGGAAAGTAGTAAGTAAAACTTACTTGCAAGCAATCGTGGCCGAAGAACCAGATTTCTTGAGACTATAACAGCTTACAGTTAAAATGTTTTATTAAAAAAAACATCAAAAATTTACTTTTTATAACAAAGAAACAGGGATAAATTTAAATAATTGGAATAATCTCACCACAAACGTTGTTATGAGCACTTGTGTCCACTCAGCACTATTGCGCTTGCTGTACGAGGTGATGTTAATTCGAATTATCAGACAAGCTTTTGCTCTAATGTGCCCCTACCTCCCCGGGGATTTATCGCGGTAGGTCTGTATCCGCAGTACACAGGGGGAGTATGCTAGAATCGTTCGACTGAAATAACGTCAGTGAAAATCTGAAAGAACTTGTAGCCAGAAAAAATGTATGAATGTAATAAAATAAAACAAGAAACCAAAAAATCATCAGTTCTTAAATCTGATAGTTAATAAATGAAATACAATTATTCAAAGCTTGGATTTTGCATAATACATGATTGATGACGTCACTGATTACTGCATTCTCAGAAAATGTTTACTACAAGCCAAATGTTTATTAGTCCTCGAATAAGAATTCACTAAAATTCACTATTTCAATATAAATTTTCTATAAATATACGCTTCCTAGAGTTAATTTCATAACACCACTTATTATCAAATTTCACCGTCTAAAGACTCCAGCACTTAGGCCAATACACGTAACGTGTGACGTAGACGTCTAGTGATGACTTAGATGCCTATTGATAACGTGGTGAGTGACGTAATGGGTACTAGACACCTCAGACACGGTAGTATTTTTTATGTATGGAATGTCACTTCTCTGAAATTCTTGTTCGAAGATATTAGTGATCTAATTCATACTGCATTTTAAATATAATTCATTAAACACCTTTTTAGTTTTTACCACAACGTTGTTTCAGTCATAAGCCCCCAGGTACTGCGTGTTAACTCTCTATCGCGCTCAGCGGCCGAATGTTTAGTGAGAATTTGAGAATTTTATGAGTGTATACTATTTTTGACCGCGCAGAACAGCGCTCAGTAAACAGAATATTAATGCGCTACAAATGGTTGGGATGTATTTTAATGGACATTTTATTGGCACCGCATTTTTATGGTTACACCATGTCTTGACGCCTTTCAATCCATTTCGCTTATGTTGAATGAAGTCATCACATTTTGAGGTTTTGATTTATTCGAAATATTTTGAAAAGATCTTGAATCTCACATAATTCCAACGGAAAAAACTGGCTTTACAAACTGGCGGTTTTCGGTAACCACGTATTAAAGTATGGTTTGGTGAAATTTTTATATACATTTTAATTCCAATTTGACATCTCAACAGAGACGAGAAGATTGGAAGGGAATATGACCTGTCATTGGCTGGGTTAAATGTATTACAACATTCCCCATTTCATCTAGTATTTGATATCCATACCTGCCAATATACAGTAAAATAGCGCGACGCTTCACATGTGAACAATCTCTGTCATCCATTGAGAAAATTGTTAAGCATTTTAGAAACTTTTATGATTGCAAGTGAGATTCTCACCGAATTCTATCACCTACTAGGAAACGCCTGAAGATGAATCTTCAATTTGTTATGCTTATAACTTTGACCAGCTAATTTTTACATTTAATTTGGACACACTCAAAATGTTGTTTATACATTTTAATTCACTTACACCACACTCCACACACGTAGCACAATACAACATATACACAATATAAACATTTCAAATACTTGTTTCCTCACTCTTGATGCCCTCAGAAATTTATTTTATACTTTGTGTTAGGAATTAATTAGTGCCATGTTAAATATATTGCCTGAAAATATTAATCTCGATTTAATGTATGTACCTACAAAGCTCTGTGTACATAACATCAAAAATATAAATAAAATAAACGTAAAGCCTTCTAAAAAAACTTGTCATCATCAGTCTTATCTTGTAGCGATATCGAGCGTGACGCAAACCGCCAGTTCCCACTTGCCTTCCCAAGTCACATCCACGTCACTTAGCTCTGACTTAAGCAAATATATTTATTTTTTTTTTCTTTCAGATTATGCTGACTAACATGGCTAACAACCAACGGAAGAGAAAAAATGAAGAAGATACACAGAAAGTTAAAATAAAGTGTAAAATTTAGCATTATCGTTCATTTACTTTCAAATTGCTTAAATTATCTAAATTGATTGTAAAATTTAGATATTTAATTAGCGGTAAAAAAATTAAATTAAAGTAAATGAAATTCGAAAAAGTTGATAAAAATAATTTATTATTCCGACCGTGCGAGATAAAAATTGAGTTCTGACCGTGCGAGATAAAAATTGAGTTCTGACCGTGCGAAAAGAGTTGAATTTTCGCGATGGCGCCGTTCAACGTTCAACTGCCCGGTTGAGCGCGGTTTAAAATGGCGTACTACGGGTACAGGGGCGGTGCGGGAGGCCGGGGGTCCATCCCGGGATCCGTGTCCGGCTCAGGCTCTCATTCGGGCGTGGGCTCCGACTCGGACGGCCAGGAGACGGAGTCAGGCAGCACCGGAAGCAGTTCATCATCAGGGCCGGCGCTGCCATATCCTGGATTCACGGAGGTGGCGCTTAAGTACCTGACGCAAGACACCAGACCAAGAAACTGGTGCTTGAGGCTCATCACCAATCCATATCCTTTGCAATATACATTCTGAAAAATTATCAAGTAAAATTATTAATGTTGAAAATATCAAAAACAGTATTCTTGTGCTGAATAAATGATTTTCACGAGTATCAATACATTTTTTCTAAAAAACACAATAAAATTGCTGAATAGAAAAAAAACTAGTAATAATACTTTAAGGGGTAAATAAATACGTTTTTATGTGCAAAAACAAAAAATTATGAGGCTAAATTTTTTTTCAGTTTTTTTTTTACCAAGCTCTGTTAAAAAAATAGTCAGTCATTATGAGCGCAACATGTTCAGTAGCTTATTGTTCATGACAAAAACCTAAAGGGTAAACATTTTTTATTAAAAAATTTAAAAGTAAAATAGGAAATAGTAAAAATAAATAACCTTCACCCCGTTTCGGAGGGCTTAAAAAGGCATTTTGTTTTTCAAAAAGAAAGAAAAGAAACAACTAGTATGATTGAAGAGTAATGAAAGTCAGGTTTATATTTCGAAGACATTATTATTCAATGTCAGTATGTAAGGTAGACGATATGCGTAGGAATAAAATATGTCTAATAATTTTATTTCAGAATCTGCCACGAAATAGCTGGGTAAGTCAAATTATTTTTATATTATGGAATAAAACGTATCTATATTTTATCCTGAAAATAATTTGTGTTGACGTTTATTTGACCATTCAATGTCACTGTTTGACGTTAATGTGTCAACAGTATTTTGCGTAAATGATTTTCTTTACATTTCTGCGTAATTCACTCCTCGTTATAAATACGTATATCAATCATTAGTTACTTGCCATCACCCATATATTAAATTATTTATAAGACAAAATTTTATAAGACGAAGTATAAAAATTTTTTTTATCCAAAGCGCCATTTTTCATTAGGATGCGAAAATGTTTGTACTTATAATGATAATTGGATAATTTTCAAAGCGCCATTTTTACAAAAAATCACATAAAAGAAAGGGCGCTGGACATTGATATTACTTAATAAGGCGATAGCAGTTCGTCAGTAGCATCCAATTTGATATCAATAAATTTAATAATAATAATGATTTTATGTAAAATAAATTAAATTTGACTGATTGGGGCTAGATTACAATCGAAATTTTAATAAATGAAAAAATATGATCGAACTAATCTAATACTAACGCTGAATTTAAAAATCTATAAGGACTACATATTAACAATTCGCCTTGCAGCTACTACTTGTAGCGTCTAATTTAATAATTTTAAGTTCACAATTAATACTTATTGTACATTTCTGCCAATAATTTAATAAAAAATACTTATGACTTTTATTAAATATGATTTAAAATATAAAGGACATATTAAAATGCGTTTGTATCATAATCGCAAAAATTTTCTGGGGTTTCATCCGGTTCTTGTTGTCAGTTACTTTTAAAAACAACTAAGGAATATTATGTGATATTTTTTCGGGTTTCTAGATTTGCCAGGTAAAAAAGAAATAAATAAGAAGAATTTGTTTTCTTACGATATAACTACACCCAAATTGTCATATTTTGAGGTCACTTTAAAATACATTAACAGTCCCCGAAAGTAGGGTACAATTTATGATGGAGCGGGATTTGATCTTAGGGAGTCCGTAACTCTAACTGCTAGCTCACAACCCGGTTTATCTCTGTATCATAAAACTATATTAACCTCGAAAAGTCTAAATCCACCACTATTATCGTCGTTTTGACATAGCTGAGAGTTAATTCTGTTATGGTGCGGCGTCGCTGGTGTAGCTAATGTCATTTTCACCCAATTTAACAGTAACAAGGCGGAGATATAGACCCTTGAGGCCTGCACATGACTAGATTCTCGTTGACCCGCTAACAAAGTGACGAGCCCAGTACAGTTAGTGCAGTGACAGTAGTATTGGGAACAAACAAACATAAACAATAAACGCTTCAGGATTGATAATAATATATTTCTGTAAATTAAAAATATTTTTAGGGGTATTGTTTTTTTTATGAAAAAAACATTTTAAGTTCGTATAATGTTTTTGACAATTTTTTCAATTTCGGGGCTGATAACTTTCGAATAGTCGTAAAAAACTGGCAGAAAGCATAATTTAAAAACAAGTTCGGGGCTGAAGTAAAATTCGCAGGAACCTAGAGATTCTAATCCACTGATGAAAACCTCTCTACGTTATCTGAGAATGATAAAAATCAATTAACCTGAATATATTATTAATTAATGCCTACAATTAAAAATACTTTGTTACAAGTGGTACAGTAGTCATCAATAACTACTAATTTGGTAGTCATAGTAAGGAACACAGAGGTAGGACAACGGACGCAGTAACCCTTGGTTTCTACTGTCATCCGGCGAAGGCGTTTTGGCTGGCTGGGCCATGTACTGCGTACGCCTCTCGAACGCCTTAACCATGCTTGCCTACTTTACAATCGCATCTAGTTCTCGGCGTCCTGGACGTCACTGTTGACTATCCGTCGGCAATTTGCGTCAGAGCTACGGGACGTGGACCTGACTTGGTAGGGATGTGCGGGAACTGGCGGACAATCACTTGGCTAGGAGGCAGTTCGGCAGATTGTAGAATCCATATGCTCTACACAGGGAGCGGATATAGAATGATGATTATGATGAAGTCTGAAGTGAAGTGAGAATATCTATTTATAATTTCTCTTTACCGCTTAATGCACCCGATGTATGTATTATTATTTTTCATATTATTACGGGATATTAAAACAATATTACTTTACCCTTCTGTATCTGTATGTCACTCCAGGTTAGTTTGGGGTAACAGAAGCTCATTCAGAATGTATGATACCATGTCCACATTTTCCATAATGCTGCACCGTTCATATATTCCATTAGCCCAGATAATCGGGGCTTAGCGGCTCACTGCGACTCCGGTCGGCTGGAGAACGTAGTTAGTAAAGCCGCATCCGTAGAAACGTGCTACATACCACACCATAAATGATTTGCTGCTCTAACAAGAAGGCCACGTTCACGGGCGGCGAGCGACAAAAGCGAAGGATCAAAAAATTCCAATGTACCAATTTGTCAATTCCAATTAGTCAAAAATGAACTAAGCTCTTATGTGCAGCATATGGACTCTACATACTGCCATCATTTAATGACGAGCGATCAAGGGTCAGCTTTTGCACCCCCTCCCAAGACAGGTATATTTTTGGCACAGGGGGAGTTAAATCAAAAATTATATTTTTTGGAATATTATGTAGAGTAGTAGATGTTTTATATGTGTATGATTTTTATTAAGAGTGCATTTATTAAATATTTTTTTGACACATACAGTTACAACACATAATAAAGCAACAATAAAAATTAAACCAATGAAGTGCCTTTTGTGTGTATTAGGGTATGTGTGTGAGGGTGTGTGCAATAGATCAATGATAATGATAACGGACAACATATTATTTGATGTTTGCCTCAAAAATAATTTTTAACATAATTAAATCAGCCCGTTAAACTTTTTGGTGTATTTTGGTTAAATTTAGTTAAAATTAAGTTTAAGTGCATTTATACGTAACGTTGGCTTTGGTAGGGTTACGTTAATAAGGGATGATAATATGGTCAAGTTGGGTTTCTGAGGTTTAGAAAGGGTCAAGTTAATTGAATTTATTGGTAAAGTTACGGCGTATCTCTCTTATTGTAAATATTCAAGATTGCTCACAAAAAGGTGAGTTCGATAGACAAAATTCTTGAAAAAAGTTAGACGTAAAGTGTATTTTTAAGAATTATTTTATGGTACTATTCTTTCCCCTTTTCTTACCCAATAGTTCATGGAGCACTACATTGGTACTCCAAGTGCAGTGAATCTTGATAATTTATTATATGAAAGCAAAATTATCAGTCTAACGCTTTAGAGGTCCAAGGTTTTAGAACTCACATTTAAAAAAATATTTCATATTGAACCTGCGACGTAGTGCTTGGTAGCTCAACGCGCTACCACTACACTACGAGGGCGACAAACCTAATCACGATTGTATTAAAAATAAACATATCAGCAATCAACTCCACTGATAATAGGGAAGTTTATTACGTATTTTTTTTGTGTGAATAGTAATGAATATTTGAAATTTTTCTGTGAAAAATAGAAAAAATAAAAATTCTAAAGATTCCTAGAAAAAAAATATTTAAAAACGGAGCTTATAAAAACGGATTAACCGCATACGGATGCCTTAAAAGCACCCGTCTCCTAAGCGCACAAAAAAGGCCTACCTGATGTATAGTTGATGCGTATAACCAGTTGGCGGCCTCCGTAGCGTAATGGCTAAGACGCTGGACTAACGATACGGAGGTTCCGGGTTCGATTCCTGGTGAGAACACAAAAATAAAAAAGTGATTTTTCTCTCAAGCCTGGGTGTTTGTAATGTTGTTCCCCTCTGTAATTGGGCCTCCAGTGGCCTGTTGAGGTGGTTAAAAAAAAAAAAAAAAAAAAGTGGCTTTGTACTTTTTTCTATTTTAGGCGCTACTCACATCAAAATTTGTTTAAAATGTTAATAGACGCATCACAATAAAATCATCTGTTTTGGCAGGAAATCGTGATAACGATATTTTAAAAATTAATTACTGACATAAATTTGATAATAATATTCGAAAAAAAATTATAAATCACCATCTAAAAAAAGATATTTTTTCAATTGTCTCGTAGTCCGTATCTCCACTGTTTTTATTGCGCCGTAAACAACGGAAAGCCATTTTATTATTTTATTTTATTTCCTGGTTGACCGCGTAATTCTTTCCGCGGTGCTTTAAAGTGGCCGAGGCAATAAAAGGTGTACTATCTCCAGAGAAAACCATTACAGTTCCTAACTGAGCGACATTTTAAGTCGGAGAGCTCTAAAATGAGAAAAGTCTAAGTGTTCTAGTTTCCGAACAAACAGCAGTTGTATGCACTGAACTATCTGTGTTAATAATCTACCTAAACTCTTTAATGAAATTGAAAAATGGGGAGAATGCAATAAATCCCATTTGGTCCATTCCAGAAATCTGATTTTAGTAATAGATTTTTTTAAATTTACTCAGTAGCTTATTATTTATGAAATAAAATTTACATATCTTATTACATTATTGTTCATGGAGTAACTTGTAGTATAACCCGATGACTGGTGAACCTACATCATATTTAGAGTCTAATGTGTAATATGACTTCAATTTGAGCTTGTAAAAAAAAAATCTTTTTTTTTCTCGGAAAAGTTTTTATAAGTACTGTGGATTAAATTGTTATTGAAATTCGGAGTTTACTATTGTTTTCTTTATGAATAGTATTGATTGGATTAAATTAATCACATTTTATGATAATTTGTAAAAAAACCTCAAAAAAATAATCAACTCCTTACTCAATTTTTTCGAAAACTAGGTTAAATAAAAAAAAGTTATTCTACAAAATCGACTTAAATTCACTAGTTTCTCGCTTGTACATCGAATTTTGTAACATTCAGCCTCTTGGCACTAATTTTTTATAAAGTTTTTTTTATTGAACTTAAATTTTTTACTATTTTTATTGCTTTTCCGAAAATGTTTCTTGATATTGTAGTGATATTGTATGATCCTATAAAGTAGAATTACTTTAATTCGAGACATTTTTATTTCAGAGTTTTACTCCCTTTATTTTTACTTTCTTTAGTAAAACACTCTGAAGTACTGTTCTGTGAAGATATTGGTGACTGCAGGCGTCGAGAAAACTTGGGAACAAAGACCCACTTTCATAATTCAGAAATTCTTTTTAATTCAGTTACAAAAGCTCTTTCATAACTGCATTAAAAATATTAAACCATCTATTTTCTCATTAGCAGATCTCGTTTGAGTGGCTGAACGCCAAAAACTTACAAAAATATGACTAAAAACTTTGAAAAAAAATCAATATTTATCATTATTATATATATATATTTTTTTAAATTGCTAAAGTAGCATTTAATTTAAAACGATTTTTTCTGTATCAATACTGACTAAAGAGGCATAAATTTTAATATTGCTTAATATTGTACTCGTATATCAAGAAAAAATAAGTTGAGGAAGCTTTTTTTTTCATGACCATATTATTTTATCATTCCATGCAAATTGATTCTAAACTGGCGTCGGCGTCGTCCTAAATTGCTGTTCGTCTAATTAAAAAAGTAATCATTTTTATTCCATGTATGTTCCCTATGTGGAACATATAGATTCCACAAACTGTCTTCAATCTATGTTTGTCCACATCGTTCCCTATGAGGAACACATAGGATTCCACAAACTGACTTCAATATATATTATTCCAAATCTGTTCCTTGTGTGGAACATACAAATTCCACGAACTGCCTTCAATCTATGTTCTAATTTGTTTTATTTATATTTTAATGTTGTGCACACAGTGATATGTTAGGTACAATGAACTAAGATCAGTTATATTATAAATATATACAACGTAACACCAATTACGTGGATAACACAATGTACAAGACAAATTTCTGTAGACATGAAGTGAGCAAACAATAGTATATTATAGTGATTATGTTATGTCATGTTGTATGTTGTGTTGTGGTATGTGCGTGGAGTGTGGTGTACGTATTGGAAATCTAAATATTTTAAGCGCAGGAGACAATATGTAGGTTATAATGAGTTTGCGCTACTCAGCCTCCGCTCAAAGCAGAGAGCCGAGTCGCTAATGCATCTAATTAAAAAACGACATATTTCCTCTATTATACATGATATTATTCATCGATTTTTCACGAAGCAAGTCGTGTCTATCGTAACTATCAAAATAGGTAGCTACGAATTCATATTTTTCAGTAACACTTTTACGTCGTTCAATAAAACTCCTGTTTCGAGAAAAACGAAATAGCGCATGTTTCATAAATGGAGGCCGTTAAACGTGTGGCTGAAAAATAAATCATTTTTATATCTGGTTTGCCAATATGGTTTTCAATTTATAAACACTAAGGTTTATTAACGATCGGTGTGGTGTAATGGTGTCGGTGAAGACCCGTTAAATTCAATATATTATGGCGATCGTTGGGAGTTTAAAATAAAAATCCGTAAAACAAACTTGGTTTCGCATTCGGTTTTAAATTTATAAATCCTAAATAATTTTCTACTCGCAAATCTAGGATGGTCTTTGGATAGTGTAGCACACACACGCTACTTTACGGCGGACCTAGTAGTACCGCCTCGCTGGCCGTTCACGAGAACCGTAGATCCCATTGGCTTCCGGTCGTAAGTCGGGAAACGCCCTCCCATGGAAGACAGCACACTATTGACTATCTAGTATGCCGTCGAAGGTGGGAGCCTCGCCAAGTCAAACCTTGCTACTTCATGAAAAGAACCACACACCCCGTCCGGGCAGCGTAAGCAAGGCGAAAGCGCGCTCTGGTAATAAGATCCTAACGATCTATTTTTGGGCCGGATAAGGCCTCACACTAAAAAAACCGTCCGAGTAGAATAATAGATCGCAGTATTACCGGACTTGGTGAGAATCCCGGGTGACGTCAGCGTAAAGGGAAGGCGCGCGGAGAGAAATAAAACACGTGTTTCTCACGACAGAGCATAGCTCAGACTGCCGTAATATTTAAAAATGGCACATATATATACTCTTACCTATACGCGCGCGCCCGCCGCAGTGCGCATGGCCGATTTGGGAGTGGGGGTCCGCTGCCGCTTGGCCCCGCCCCCATCCCAAAGCCGAGCGTTTTCGCAGTTAGTCGGCGCCGCGCGCGTATGCATTCTTTGGCCCCAATAAGGCCGCCGCCAAACAATACATTACACATAATAACACAATACAATTATAAGACTAAAACTAACAAGTACCGACGCCGCCGCGGCAGCCCTCGAAAGCGATCTATTTCTTTATTGAGAGGCTAGCACGCGGCCTGTGAGCGGTCGGCATTCCTAAACTATTGCCCGCGTCCCATACACTCCCCCCGTGCAGCTTGGCTGTACTGAGAGACTCCCGACGCGGTCTTCCTCGGACGTCGTCTTTTTCATGGTCCCCTGTCTTCTTCGCCGGGCGCTGTCATCTCGTCACGCGGGCAGCAGCACACGGCGATCCTCACGGCGGGGCCTGGTGTACGTGCCGACGCCGTCTTGATGTAGACGACACGTACTTGTCCGTCTTCGCCGGGGGTGGCCCGATGACGCGGCCCCGCGGCCCAACAGTTCCGCGGCATGGCAGGGTCCAAAATGAGGGCCAAGTCCCCTTCCTTGATGGGTGGCGCAAAGCACGCGCCACTTCTGCTCGCGGCGAGCGTCGGGAGGTACTCCCGCAGCCACCGTCGCCAAAACATGTCCGCCAGTTTTGCTGCGATGTTCTCCCACTAGGCGGCCGGAGGCAGGCATCTTCTTCTCCTTGTCCGTTAGTAGGCCAGTGTCGGCTGGCCGTTCGCCGCCCCCAAAAGGAATTTTGGGGTCAGCGGCGCCTCGTCCTCAGCCGACGTCGCCACATGCGTCAGGGGGATGGTTGTTGACCGTGTTACTCCGCCTCGGCGAGTAACGTCAACAGCGTCTCTTCTCGGGGCTGCCTTTCCTTGAGCGTGGCGTGGAGAGCTCGCTTTATGGAGCGCACTAGCCTCTCCCACGCTCCCCCCATGTGGGGTGCTGATGGCGGTATGTATCGCCACTCCACACCGCGTGTGGTTAGCTCTGTCAGCAGCCTGGGGTCCTCTTGCAGGTACTTCACTGCGTCCTGTATCTCTCGGTCGGCGCCTCGAAAGTTAGTGGCATTGTCCGAGTACATGAAGCGGGGACATCCTCTTCTCGCGGCCATCCTCCGGATGGCCATCACTGCAGAGTCCGTATCTAGGGACGACGCGAGCTCGATGTGCACAGCGCGCGTCGTCCCATGCAGGTGAACAGCGCCCCATAGCGCTTCTCCTTCCTTCGGCCGATCGTCGTCATGATGGGCCAAAGAAATCCAGCCCACAATGGGTGAATGGAGCCTGCCTGTAGCCATTCTGGCTGGGGGAAGCTGGGCCCATCAACGGGGCCTCGGCCGGCTGCGCGCCATCTGACAGGCGCGCACTCCCGACTTAGCTTCCTCACGGCTCCCCTGAGCCTGAGTATGTGAAAGCGGGCGCGGGCATCAGCAACAGTTCCGCTCCGCTCCCGGGTGGCCTCCTCTCGTGTGTACGTGCTGCAACCACAGCCGCACGTACGGGCAGTCTCCGTCCAATACAGGTGGGGCGTAACTTTGCCCGCAAAGGTCTGCGCGGCGCGCAGTCGGGTCGCCATGCATACAAGCCCCGTCCTCTTGTAGGAAGGGCGTCGTCTCATGCAGGCGGCTGCTCGGGGGAATCGGTTTTCCTATTCCGCAGCAGCTCAATATCTTGGCTGAACGCCCTCGTCTGCGAGCGTCTCAGCCACAGCAGCTCGGCCGCCCGGGTCTCGGCGGCGTGGAGCTCAAACCCTCCGCCGAGTGATGTAGGTAAGGCGATGCGGCGGCAGCGTGCTATGAACCGTAGCACCCATGCTGTCGCCCGGACGAGCCTCGTCCCAGGAGGAGAATCGTTCTATCGCGGGGAGCGATTCCTCCGCTCGCACATGGCCCATGTACTGCCTCGGGGCTTCTCTTCCATCAGCTCGGGGTCGGGTCGTCGGAGGGCCTTTTCCATCGGCCACTCCGATTCGTCCAGCAGGAGAAAGCGTGGTCCGCTGAACCACAATCCGGCAGTCGTCAAGTCTGGAGGCTCCTTGTCGCGGGTTCCCAGATCCGCCGGGTTCTGTTTGGTGGGGACCCACCTCCAGTCTTCAATCCGCGTGAGGTCATCTATCTCACCCAGCCGGTTCGCGACGAACGTGGAATATTTTAGCGGGTCGTTCCTTAACCAGCATAGAACCGTGCTGGAGTCCGTCCAAAATGTTGTCCTTCACGACATTCGCGCTCGTTTCTTTCTTCACGGTGGCTGCCATTCGCGCTGCCATCAGTGCAGCTTGCAACTCCAATCGGGGAACGGAGAGTGCTTCAGCGGCGCCACCTTTGCATTTGGCCATCACAAACGTGGCCGAGTCCGCACCCACGAAGTATGCCACCGTACAACATGCCTGTTCCGACGCGTCGCAAAACAGGTGAAGTGACACGCTCTCACTTTTCTTCTTCAGGGAACACCGCGTATCACACAACCGTGGGTCCTCATTAGCGCGCACCAATCGCGCCATTTCTTGGCGTGCTCCGCAGTAGTGGCTGGTCCCAACCGGTTTTGGACCGCCATACCTCTTGGAGCAGGATCTTCGACCGCACGGTCAGGCAGGCGATAAATCCCAACGGGTCAAACACACTCATCGCCGCACTCAGCATCTCTCGCTTCGTGGGTTCTTCTGGCACCACTGCACAAGTCTCCGTCCCGTGCCTGTAGACGAAGTTGTCATCCCTGGGGTCCCACACGATTCCCAGGACGCGTTCCGTGGCCGGCTCCTGCCCGATGACTACCGCGGCGCCGGCGCGGTCCTCCAGTCTGACGTCCCTCAGCACTGAAGATTGGTTTGAGGCCCACCGGTCAAATGGAATCCTCCTCTCGCTAGTACGAGGCTCACCTCTCCGCACCAGCGCTTCGGCTGCCTCCTCGTTCTCGGCGGCGTCCAGGTAGTCGTCCATATACATCCTGGACTGGATCGCCGCCGCCGCCTCCGATAACTCTCGCGCATTCGCTAGCGCGACTGAGTTTGCGCACATAATGTGCGATGCTTGGGGAACACCTCGCCCCAAACATCATCGAAGTGCAGACGTAGTAGGCCGGTTCTTCACTGGGGTCCTCTCGCCATAGGTAGCGCTGGGCGTGCTGATCATCGTCCGCGATCTTTATCCTCAGAAACATCTCCTTGATGTCCGCAGCCACAGCCACCTTCCCTTCGCGGAACCGCATCAGGTTCCCAAGCAGCGAAGAGAGTAGGTCAGGTCCGTTAACAAATGGTCGTTGAGGGATGTCCGCCGATACTGGGCGGCCGCATCAAACACGACCCTAATTTTGCCGGGCTTGTTAGGGCTCCGCACGGCAAAATGCGGCAGGTACCATGTCCGGGGATGGTAGGTGCCGGCATTCTTCACAGGTTAGCCTTCGGGCGTAACCCTTCTCTAGGTAATCGCGCATTCTATCCGCGTAGGGCTTCGGCCTGCCGCGGATCCTTTCTTAGCGACCGTTCCAATGAACGCAAGCGGTCGAGGGCGCCTTGATGATTATTGGGCAGCGTGTCATCATCCTTGGCCCATAGAAGACCGTCTCCCAGCGACCCGACGGCAGTTGCCTGGTGGTGCTGCGGAGAAGTTCCACTGCGCGCGTGTTCACATAAGCGCGCGTTCTCTCGCCGGTGGATATCCCCAATGAATCCACCGCAAAATTCTCTCTTACGAGATTTTCCAAATCTCGGTCTCGGGTGTCACACGGTGTCTTGTAATCCGGATGTACGGGTCCGCCGTACGTCACCGGCCTAGTGCCGTCACCACGGTGAGACGGCCGTCTTCGTGTAGCACCGGCGCCCCAGTCGGGCGCCATCAGGGTGGCGTGGTCCAGGCCGATCAGCATTCTCGGCCTGACACTGCGGCCGGCGCACTAAGTCCGCGCTCACTCTGGCGCGGCAAGTTCATCTCAGCTATCGTCTGCACCCGCACTTTGAACTGACTATCACTGGTTATCAAAGTCACTGATACACACTGCGAGCGGATGGTGTTCGGACATCCGCTCGCCCCGGTGATTGTCATATCGGCGCACTCCCGGTTGCACCGACGGCGTCGGCCACTTCTTGCTCTAAAAATGTCACCGACGAGCCCTCGTCCAGTAGGGCGTGAATGTTTACTTGGCCACGAGGCCTTTTACTGTGACCGGCACTATCTTGAACGCGATCGGAGTTCTGTCCTTCACTAAAAACACTTGGCCGTCTTGAACACTCTGCGGGTTGATGGGTTCCGCGTGCAGTAGCTGGTTGTGGGGTTTGCGATACACGTTGCACTTTTCGGAGCACGCGGACGATCGATGTCCCGCCTCCAGGCAAGAAAAGCACAATCGGGCTGTCTTCAGGAAACGCCACCTGTCCTCTACGCTCCTGCGTAGGAATCCATCACACTGCGCGAGTTTGTGCCCGTTCAAGTCGCAGAGTGGGCACCTCCGCCCTTGAGTCACTAGCACATGTCTGTCCTGCGCACGCTGCTTGTCCCGGTGGGGGCCGGTTCGTGTTTCCTAGCCGCTCCTGCGTCGGCGGGCGTTTGGCGCTGCACTTTATTGCCCCCGGATATGGGCACCATCCGAGTCATCTCGCTTAGGAAGTCGGCGAGCGCGTAGATATTAACTCTCTTGGGGCCCCCCACTCGGTACCGGAACCAGTCCCCACTGAAGCCACGACGGCAGCTTGTCAACCAGCTCCGTCAGCAGCTTCGGGTTTGCCAGGTAGTAGCCGTCAAGTCCCTCCACGGTGGTGATCACGTTCCTCACCGCGACCGCGAAGTCCAGAACGTCCTCTATTGGCGGGTTGACGGGTAGCCGCGGCAGCCGGTGAATGCCCTCCAGGGCGCCGGCGATAATGGACTCCGGGTTGCCAAAGGTTTCCTCTAGCGCCTCCATTATCTTCTTGACGTTGTAGGGGTGAATCAACAGCCCCAATACGAGCTTCTCCGCGCGTCCTCCCAGGGCGCGCCTCAGCCTCCCGATGTTGTCTGCGTCCCCGAGGCCCCATCTCTCCGTGGCTCGTCGAATGAAGTTTTAAAGGACTGCCACTCTGTCGACACTCCCGTAAACTTCGGCAACTCCGGTGGCGCCCCCGAGCATCGAGGCGCCTGCTGAGACGCGGCGGGCGTCACGTTCGGCCTGTCCGTCCACTCGCGCGCCGCGTAACGGCCATCCTGTGCCGCTGGCGCGCGCGAGTCTTCCGGCCTCGCGGGATGCGTCGGTGTAACTCTCCCTCCATGGTGAGGGAAACCACCGCTAGCCGGGATGTTCAATGGCGCCTCTCTGCGGCGCTCTGACGTCAGCTCTCCCCTGCGGAGGGCTGCGGTGTCGACCGGGCCACGATCTGCGTAGCCCCCCGTCGACTCGTACCATGGCGCCTCTCTGCGGCGCGTTTCTTCAAGCAACTCACCCCTCTGGTGAGCTGCGGGTCCGACTGGGCTCCTCCACATGTCCCAGCCAGGCGCCGAGCCGCGATAGTCCCCGCGGCCCGACGTAGGAGCCTGCCCAGCGCCAGCCATTCCAAGGCCGGGGCGCGACACGGCGGGCTCGCCATAGTTACGAGCTGCGGCCGTGCTGGCAGGCTCGATTGGGGGCCTCCAGGCGTCCCAATCTCGTGATGACTGCGTCCCTCCGGCCGTATTACCTCGCGGCCCGGGCTGCAGTCCGTAGGGGTCCTCGCACCACGTGTCCACTTCGTGGCTCCTCTGCGGCTGCGATTCTACAGGAATCCTCGTCTCGGCCTCATGTTCTCGCGCACGGAACTGCCCACTAGATTCCCGGAGTCTGGCGATCATGACTTTCATCTCCGTTATCCGCCTGTCGGAGGCGGCCTGGTGCTCCAGCATCTCCTTGTATTTGGCCGATGCTGTGAAGGCGTCATCCGATGAGCTGGACTGGCGATCCTCTTCCTGGCGTCGTTCTTCGTCCTCCATGTCGCGGCGCGATCCCGATCGTAACGAGATCGGAGACCTGTCCAACGGCATGTTCACTGTTCACTACGTGTAACGATCCGACTCGAAGGACCAAAATGTAGCACACACACGCTACTTTACTGGCGGACCTAGTAGGACCGCCTCGCTGGCCGTTCACCCGTAGATCCCAGTTGGCTTCCCGGTCGTAAGTCGGGAAACCGCCCTCCCAGACAGCACACTATCGACTATTAGTATGCCGTCGGAAGGTGGGAGCCTCGCCAAGTCAACCTTGCTAGTTCTGAAAAGAACCACACACCCCGTCCGGGCAGCGTAGCAAGGCGAAAGCGCGCTCTGGTAATAGCTAACGATCTATTGGCCCGGATAAGGGCCTCACACTCCGTCCGAGTAGAATAATAGATCGCAGTATTACGGAGCTTGGTGAGAATCCCGGGGTGACGTCAGCGAAGGGGAAGGCGCGGCGGAGAGAAATTAAACACGTGTTCTCACGACAGAGCATTAGCTCAGACTGGCCGTATATTTCAAAATGGCACATATATATACTCTTAGCCTATACGCGCGCGCCGCCGCAGTGCGCATGGCCGATTTGGGAGTGGGGTCGGGTGCCGCTTGGCCCCGCCCCCATCCCAAAGCCGAGCGTTTCGCAGTATAGTCGGCCGCCGCGCGCGTATGCATTCTTTGGCCCCAATAAGGGCCGCCAAACAATACATTACAATAATAACACATTACAATATAGACTAAACTACAAGTACCGACGCCGCCGCGGCCAGCCTCGAAAGCGATCTATTTCTTTATTGAGAGGCTAGCACGCGGCCTGTGAGCGTCGGCATTCCTAAACTATTGCCGCGTCCCATACAGATAGGGTATTGTGATAAGGTACGGCAGGGACGTATGAAATAGTGTCTGCCAGATAGGATGATAGTGTGGATGCACACATGAGTTCTGTCCCTCCCCTCTCTTTTCCCTAATCCCCCCTCCATTGATACCCTGTCCGCGGATGCACGGGTGGATGTCTGGGATGGGGGGTCTGGCGAGGCGGGATACCGGTCTCCACACGGGTGGTAGTAATTACTAATAAATAATGATCGGGGTAGAAACTAACATACCCTACCACTGTTAATTTGGGCCGACTCTGGTTGGTTTGGGTGATGGAAACAATGACAATTATAATACATAAGCCGAGACAGTGGTAGGGGCAATGAAAGCATTTGTTCTCGTACATTACGTAAATTCATCCGTATTTTTATCACCCTAACAATCTTAAAATCGCGGTTTAGCTTGTTAAAAAAATCGGTAGAGTTGGCTGGGCTGAAAAAAGACTCAATAGTCTTTAAAGCAGTCTAGGGAAAGGGTGGGGCTTCCATTACTCGCAAATCTAATCTAATGATTAGAATTTTCTCCAAAGATATAATTGTCATTTTAAGTAGGTACTAGTTTACTATATTTTCTTAAATAATGTAATCAATAATAAAATGTAAGTGATACCTTATTGGGCTACAACGCATAAGGTTTAGGGATCAATCTTAAATGTTAATTTATTTTAATGTGTTTTCTCACATAAAAATATTTCATTGGTAATACCTTGAATTGGCGCTGAAGCGTAAAACTGATCATCTTGGCTACATGTAGCAAATTTTTAAGATTCACTGAACTTATGGCTTTTTATTATTTTCATAACGCCTCCAGAAACCAAAGTTTTAATCGATATGTGACATTCCATTCTGTAAATATGAAAAATACTACCGTGTCTGAGGTGTCTAGTTGCCCACTACGTCACACACTACGTCATCAATATTCATCTACGTCATAACTAGACATCTGCGTCACACATTTCAAAATGTGACTGTATTGGCCTTAGTGCTGGAGTCTTTAGACTGTGGAATTAGAAATTAAGTACTGTTATGAAATTAGCCCTAGGAAGCGTATATTTGAGAAAATTTCTATTGAAATGCCCCTTCTAGTGAATTTTTGTTCGAAGGTTTTAATACAAAAAAACTAAAATTCATCCTTCCCCTTTTGTCTCTTAACCACCAAATAGTTGGTCACAGTTATACGCGTTGTTACGTTTTGTTATTTGAGCGGCCGCAAATAGTTTCCAACTATTGTGTCGATATCGGCCACTATGTACTGTACTTTAGTGGAATGTTTCCACAATATTGTCCACTGGGGTTTACCTATAATTCCACCAAACTGTCTCCACAATTTGCCACCCAGTAGATATTCAGATTATTGTTAATTTTTGTATCTCTAGCACAAATATAAAGGTAGAAAATAATCCGTCAATAATTTTATGGCTAAACTATGAAAGTCTTACGATGCCGTAATCGTTAGATTTTTTATTCTTACTACTACCAAAGTTTGAGTAATTGTATCTCACTTTATTTTTTTAAAGACAGGCACTCATAAACAAGCATTCCAGATCGGCGGACTTACGAGTGTATATAGATGGGTATTTATCTTTGGATCAAATGCATTGAATTCCGGCCTGTTGCTGTTGTCGTCCAATAACGCTCGGGCTGAAAATTCTGCGGATACGATGCAAAGATTAGTTTGTGGATATGAGCTGTTCGTTTATGGGCGCCTATTGACAAACGGATAGTATCGGTGGATAAATGTTTTTTTTTAACGGAATTAAACTTAATAAGATATGCAATCTATTAATACTGCCCTGTTACAATTTTTTTAAAGCTAATCCGTGAAAGATAATGATTCAGTTTAAGGCGATCCATCCAGCCAAACATGATTTCAGAACTGATTTCAAATTTTCAAAACGTACGCTCTGTATATGATTGATTTTCAACGAAAATACATGATTTTATAATATTAATTGCAATAATATTTTAGCAATTTTTGAAGAAAAAAAAAGCGCTTAATTGAAAAATACGTGTTGTATAAAGAAATGTAAAAAAAAAACATTTTTAAAAGTAATATGTATAAAAGAAAGAGCGATTAAATTTCAACAATTTAATTCGAAATGGACTCTGAAACAATTTTATTTTACGAAAATCAGATACTTAAAAAAAAAAAAACTATCTCATCCTCCAATAAGAACAATATAATTGATCTTTAAATAACTATAATTAAAAATATTAGAATATAATATCTAATTACTAAAACTTTGTGTTGAAAGTGTTGAAAAAAAAACGAAAAATGCACTTTTCCTTGCAATTTTTTTATTCAAATATTTTTTTTTTTTAAATATTTTTATTTCATCAACCAACTAGATAAATGTTCAATCTTTTATATGGTTTTCAAAATTTTATGTTAAGCTTATTATTGGACTCTAAAGTTTAGTTTGAAAACTGCCTTTTTTTGCTCCGCGCTGGATGGATCGCCTTACAAAAGGATTCTTTCAAATATAAACTAAACTCAAAATTTACAGAGCAGTGTTTTCAATTGTATTATCCTTTATTATCATTCCACAGACTATGGGAACTGTTACGATAAAATAATGCTAAACAATGTTAGATATTAACAACGTTTTGTTAAAACACGCCCATACTAATTTTATTTTAGGTTATTTTTACATATTATTTAATTACAAGCGCAGAATAAAAGCTTTTTTTATTAATAAAAAAAATACTTAAAGTCATCGAAATAACTTCTTCGAAGCGTAAACAAAAGAAACACGAGTAGAGTCGATTTATCGTGATAACCACAAAACGCTGTATCTCAAAATAAGTTTTGAAGTGACTCAGCAGGTTAAGTGCAACTATTTTCAACATTTTTTCCCCTTATAGCATGCTCTATGTGTTTTCAGTTGCTTTATTTGTATTTCAATTGCTTATAGGTATGATTGAAGGTAGTTTAAACTACTGCTGAAAGAGAACGCTAGTTAAAAAAATTGTATATTATTATTTCTAGATATTTTGTATTATTATTCCACCGCCACCGGTTGCCACAAAAATATCATTTGTAATAACAACATTTTGTGGATTGTTTGCCAATGTACCAAAAAGATCAAATTAGATTCTCAAAACCGCCTTCTTTGATCTTTTTTGAAATTATTTATTCAGTATTACGTTGTAGCTAAGAAATTTCGAACTCCGAATGCTTCCTTGTTGTCGCGTAAACAATTGTTATTTAGGTAACATAAATAACGGTTATTTTAAAATAACAACTTCAATTGACTCTTAATTGTTTACAAAAATGAATAAAACATCAAAAAAATTAAACCCAATAGGCCTTTGAAATTGAAACCACGAACTCGAAAAATTATTTGTGCACTAGTTCTCTTAATTTTTCTCAGAGGGTCAGGGTCTCTTGGAGGGATCTAGTGATGACCACATGCTCCACATAGGAGCGAGCGTGGCGAAAGAAGAAGGATCATAAATAGCTGAACTGCTCATAAATGGTGCATAGGTCACTTCATGGATACCTACACAAAGTCCAGTGTACATATTTTGATTCCCTATCACTAACTAACTAACTAACTAACCATCACGCCATTTCCCCGAAGGGGTAGGCAGAGAGGATAGAACGCCAAACCACTCTGCCCTGGCATACTTCTCTTGCTTCCTCCACATTCATACATCTTCTCATGCACGCACGTCGATTATTCCGACTTCTTACATGCCCACTTTCAAGCACTTGTTTTACTTGATCATGCCATGTCTTTCTCGGCCTTCCTCGACATCTACATCCAGGCACAGTCGCAAATATCAGTCTTACGTTTCAATACCAGACGAACATCTTCATGGTACCTCTGTCTGTGTGAAACAATTATCACACTCGTAAAAACTAAAAATTTGTACCATGTAAGAATAAAATTATTAAAGAAAATACCATCCAGTTTTAAGTATAAACATGTATTTTGTCATATCTTGAGTTCGATATATTATTTAGCCTTTAATATGACTTTTACGCTGCTTTTTATTGCTTATTTAAAGTAGCCTTACTTAAAGTAAGCACGCTTTTATTTGACCATTATTAACTTAATTCGTCAAGACAAAGTAGTTAAACTCTTTAATTGCCAACATAACATTCCTTTATTTTTATATTCTCATATTAAATCATTATACTCAGGAATTAATAACTTGAATAAATTAACAGTTTGCCAAGAGCTCAAAAGAGAATAAATTGAACAATGCAATTATTGTAGAACACAACTCGTTTGTTCTTAAGTAAATTATGGTGCGGTATTTCCTTGTTTCATTTGTGAAAGTACCTATTGAATGCATTTGAAGTTTAGTTCTAGACCTGTCAGTACCATATTATTTATCAGTTGAGATTTACGCTGAAAATATTTTCGAAGTAAGTTCTACTAGTATTTTTATGTTATTCTAAGAAAATATGGAAGAACTTACAACATAAACGATGATGTTATATCTAAAAAAATATTTTCATTTATTATTAAAAAAAACTTTAACTTTCTTGCAATTGAAATATCAGAATAATTTGATTTTGAATCTGCTTTCAAATAGTTGGAGTTCCTGAAATCAAGAAAAAAGTTTAGGTAACGCAAGATTCAATCATTTGAACGATTCTACTTTTATTTTTTTAACCACCTCAACAGGCCATGAGGCCCAATTACCGAGGGTAACAACGTCACAAACACCCAGGCTTGAGAAAAATTCTTTTTAAATTTTTGTGTTCTCACCGGGAATCAAACCTAGAACCTCCGTGTCATGAGTCTAGCATCTTAGCCATTACGCTACAGAGGCCGCCTAAATATTTATTCTAAGTGTTTATTGACTGAAGCCTAAGACTGATCACCTTGCCTTCGTGTAATAAAGGTTTCTGCTAAAATGCTTAGCAATTTTCTCAATCGATGACAAGAGAGTGTTCACATGTGAAGCGTCGCGCCATTTTACTGTATATTGGCAGATATGGATATCAAGTACTAGGTAAAATGGGGAATGTTGTAATACATTAAGTGGCCTCTTAACCCAGACAATGACAGGTAAGCCCTGTAAAACGCTAGATATCCATATTCCCTTCCAAACTTCTCGTCTCTGTTGAGATGTCAAATTGTAAGATTAACTGCACTTAGTTAAAATAAATGCAGTGCCCTATGCACCATTAGGTGCGAATAAAGGAAAATAGCAGTATCTAGTATTGAATTAATAATGCAAAACATTGAAATTGAAATTCAATACATTTCATTTTTACACTTGTCTCTTAGAACTTTTAAGTACTTTCAATCAGTCGTGGCATCTTTCAACTCACATCGTTACTTTTTTATACTTTTCTATATCAGATATTTGTTAGGGTCGCTGTTCGTATAGAGGTCTGAGAAATTAACCTCGCTTGTACGAACTCTGAAACTCTGAAAGCAAAATTGATCGGTATTATTTGGAATTATGCCAAACACAAAATGGAGAACGCCTTCTAGATATGGGCGTGCAATCTGTAATTTTGTTATTCGTGGTAGTTTATGCTTTGCTTTATTGATACGCTTTATTTTCCGGTAGTAAATACATAGATTATCTCATTGCTTTATGGACCAGTTGTTTTTGTGAAACCAGAACAACGATGTTTATTTGAATTATTATGGGTTTTTTTTATTAAAACTAAGAGAGTAGGCTGTTTTGAACATGAATTTCTACCGTACTAATACTACCGTATCTGAGGTGTCTAGTTACTCACTACGTCACTCACTACGTCATCAATAGCCATCTACGTCATCACTAGACGTCTACGTCACACGTTACGTGTATTAGCCTAAGTACTGGAGTCTTTAGACGGTGGAATTCGATAATAAGAGGTGTTATGAAATTAACCGTAGGAAGGTAGGTAGATTCCAGGACTCCGGATTAGAATCTCTAGGTTCGAAATCCCACTCCAGCACAACTTGTTTCCTGCTTTCTGACACAGTTATTTCCGACTATTTGAAAGCAGTCCCAAAACTGAAATATTTGAGTTTATCATAAGAACTCAAATGTTTCTTTTAATAAAAAAAAAAAAAAAAAGGGTATATTTTTAGAAAATTTGTATGGAAACGTCCCTTCTAGTGAATTCGTGTTCGAAGCCGTTCTAGCATTAAGTTCGGAAATTGCGCCTTCGTTGCTAAGGGCCCTTCCACCTAGACTAGAATCAGCTACTTTCACAACATTAAAAAAAAAAATATTTATACTATATAATTTACATAGACTAATATTATTATTTTTCATGTAAATTACACTAAATTTATTCCCAACTATTCTGAGACTCATTCGAAGTGACAATTCATTTCGAGATAACCTTAAAATCATTTAATTGATAAATCGAATTTCCTAATTTATAAAACATAATCCGTACACGTGTTCCTTTTGCAATATTTCCGAATTGGTACTTACTTTACAAAGTCCGCCTCGTAGCATAGTGGAAACGCATTTGGCTACCGAATATGAGGTCGCGGGTTCGATTCCCGTAAGGGATCAACACGAAATATTTACTTACACGTAATTTTCATATTGACATTTCATGTGTGATACCTTAGACTGGTACTGAAGCGTATGACTGATCACCTTAGCTTTACGTCATAAAATGATAAAGATACACTGCACTTGGTGTACCAATGCAGTGCCTTATGCACCATTTGGTGTGGATAAGGGAAAGTAGTTGTAGTTACAAAGTAGTATTTTTTTGCGAAACGTAAAGCAAGGCAAAACCACGTTTTTTAAATATATTCATAAAGAAAAAAAGAAAATCCATTACACGTATCTTTAATTAAAAAAC
Organism: Micrasema minimum; assembly: GCA_022494985.1. Classification (NCBI taxonomy): domain Eukaryota; kingdom Metazoa; phylum Arthropoda; class Insecta; order Trichoptera; family Brachycentridae; genus Micrasema; species Micrasema minimum. Next base: position 24,561 of record JAGVSP010001160.1, read on the forward strand.
GCTTGTTTTAAATCTTGAAAATGTTCACTAAATTCGTTTTGAAACATGATCCACACTTTGAATAATTATGTTACTTTTTTTGTAAATTACCTTCTGTGCCTCAAATACCTTCGGATACCCTTTTTACCCAAACCGCAGCACTGTTTCAAGAGCGACCCGGGCTAACTTTGTGCTCACGGTATACCTACACAAAGCAAGGCCTTTATCTCCGGTGCACGATCAAAGTGACACAACGCCAAAAAATTCATTTGGAAAAAAAACTTTTGGCTGTCTGTAAAGTCGGTTTACAAACGATAATTTTACGTGATAACGTCATAAGAAAACATTGATGAAAAATAGCATACTTTTATGAATTGAATTGAATTATTATTACTGAATTATCATTATTTTTTATAATACAAAGCAGGAGTTAATTGAAAATTACAATTTTTTCCATAAATTAACATTTTTTTGGCACTCGTCAATTTCACTTTCACTTTGTAGCTTGTGTGCTGCTGCTGTCTCCCTTCTACTCGGACGCATCGGAGTAGAAGAGAGATAGATGCGTCACAAACCGAAAGCTTAGGCCGATCGTGCCTCTCTATTGCTTGTTCCGCGCTCTCGCTTGCACACTCGGCTCAGGCGGAAGGTGTCAATGAGTCATGCTTTTTCGTTTGTGCAGCCGGCGTTCATCGATTTATTAGACGTTATTACGTCAAAAATCATTTGAAATTTTGAACAGTGTAAAATAAAGATGCAACGGATATCCGGTATCTATCCGGTATCCGAAGTACCGGATATCCGAAGTCTTACAGTTTTTCAAAAACTTACAAAGATAAGTTACACGAATCACAAATCATGTAACATCTCTCACCATAAATTAATCTGATCTGAAAAACGTCCAAAATTACAAGGACATTCCTATTAGCTTTAATTAAAATTGTCTTCGGTCAAAATGAAGGAATCCTACTCATAAAAATGAATTTTCTATTTTCAATTACTGACAGAATCTGCTAATGATAAATCATAATGAATGAAAACCACATTTTCTCAATATGCAACGTGAGAATAGGCCAAATATCCGGTATCCGGCTAAACAACTATCTTTTGCATCTATTATATTTCTAAAGACTGTATCTAGAATCTAGACAATTATTGATGAACCTCGTCGCTTAGATTCATCGATTTATTTTATTAAAAACTCAAATTTGCTCATTTGAGTTGCGTCACTTTGGTCGTGTATCGGTGAAATGTATCCTTTAATTTCGGGGGTAGGTTTCGGACGTCAAGGGAACATTACCAGAGAGCGTCACACCTGCCTCAAAGGGAGATTAAAGCCACCCCTACTAATCCAGCTACTGCCCATGTATCACTAAACACGACAAAAATATACGGTTTTGGTAAATTCATACGTCTTTATTTTATTTTTTTAAATGCGTGCGGGGTATTTTCAAATACATATAGTGGTTCTTTTGTTACCATTTTCGTTCGAAACATTTACCATGTTATATTGAGTAATCTTAGATTTTTCTAGATAAAAAGTCTGCCAGTAGATAGACGGGTAATGAACGCTGTGCAGAATAAATCCTATTTCTTATTTACTTCTGATTTAGAAGAAAATTTTAAAGATTATTGTACAATTGCAACCAAATTGGATTCCTTCAGTGTTACTTGCATAAAAAATAAATGAATTAGTGTTAAATTTACTAGTTACTTAATTTCTTATTTTAGCTAATCAATTTTATATGCTTAAAATTTTAAATTTTTAGAATTTTAAAGGTACTTCTCTATTGAATTAATTAAAATCTGAAAATAGTTAAATGTAAAAAATATTTAGGCAATCTATATATAATATCATTTGAGGACTTCTGAGAAACAATAAGAAATTGGATAAACAAAAGCTTAAATGAATTATTATCATCAAAGCGTTTTATTCGATCGAGAACGACCCGTTTTATGTTGCGCTCAAGTCGTTGAACAACGATGGAAAATTACACCACTCAAAGTACCGAAGCTTCTAACTTTAAGCAGCTGTACTAAAATTGAAAGCTTTGTAAAATCGCTAACGATGTAATATTGATTTGAGTTTTGAGTACGTAGAGGTCCGACGTGCATGGATTTTCAGCAACTTTGGTATAATGTTCAACAAGCTACAGTCGATTCGAGGTTTAAACAATGGATCGTTATTGTCGTTTAAATTAAACATACCTTCAAACTGTAGAATGATTTTTACAAGTGTAAAAGAAAATTATATCCGTTTTTAACTGTAACTTTAAATTTTTTCCGTTTTTATAGCTATACCAGTAAATATACGAAAATACGTATTTTTTATATTTAATCATATCCCATATTGAGAAGTTTTTCTCCGCTTACAGTTTCATATTGAACTTTTGAGTATTTAATTTTTTCAATCTCCACCACACAATATTATTTAACATAACCTATATTTTTTTTTACATTTGAGTATAATTTACGATGCATAAGCAGTAAAACTTTTTCGGATTTGCAGCTCTATAAGCCCTTAGGCACGTTCTGGAGTGCCATTAACAAAATAATGTAATATTCACTGAATGATTATTTATAAAATTCTCAATTCCATCTAGTTAAATTTTAAAAGGGCTACTTTAATTTGTATTTTGCAGTAGGTACAAATGATTGATTGCGCCTTGTAAAAAAAAACCGTATTCCATATATCAATGTTATTCCTTCAGTAGCTTTCACTGACAATCTTGTAATAAATCTTTTTTTTTTCAATGCCCTTAAACAATTTTCTTGCCTTCACTTTTTTGCCGTAACCAAGCAATCAATAACTCACCGTTTGTTTTCAAACATATTAAGTCTTTATTGGCGAACTCTGCGTAAAACAAAAATGTTTTTGATAAGTTGATTGGTAGCGAAAATTGTGAAAAGTGGATTTACATTTTGTGAAAGAAAACCAACAGATAATTAATAAATGTGAATAAAGTTGGTATGGTTGAAAATCGTTATCATTACTAACCTTATTTATCATTTTTTTCTTAAAAACCCCAATTGAGTTTTTGAGGTAAAATTTTTATTTAAATCTTAATTGTTTACCGAATACGTTTTAATCATCGTATTTTTCATTAAATTATGATACACTATTTTTACAGTGTACCTATCACTGGTTTCATCAATTTTGTTTCAGAATTATGAAGATATTCTTTCAGGAATGTAAGAAATATGAAAAAGGTTTTAACTTTAAAATCGGTTGTCAAAAAATATTTATAGTAGATACCTATAAACCAGAGTGTGTTTTCATTCTACTTATAATAATTATATTAAGTAAAACTACGAAGCGTTTTGACTGTACAAATATTAAATTAATGACTATTTATTTAGGTGATTTATTTAATTAATAATAAAACTCAGCGTTTTTCAAGCTGTTCGACTTCTTCCAAATACTAAGCGAGCTTTTTCCTTTGTAACAAGTACCTCGGCTTTGTGGTGTGGTTTGTCGTTTGCCCTAAGCCTTTGGCAAAGGAATTGCAATTAATTCTGGTATATTACAAAGCATGTCTCACAAAAGATCCGCCTCCCGGAATATTCCATAATTAAGCCGTGACCATATTGGTTAAACTTCATCACGTTTGAGGTTAAATCGATTACAACAATATCTTATTACTCGATTATTAAGTGGTATAGTTTCAAAATTATGAGATACAAATAATTAAGGGCCGGTTTTATAAACATCCGTTAGTCAAGCTTTATACCATGTTAAAGCTAAATTTCGTATAAAACCCGATTTTCCGTTTTATAAAAAGCAGGTTAAGGGCCTGTTTTATAAACGTCCTTTAGTAACGTTTTATATACTAATCGGGTGATATTCGATAAAAGAGACTTATTTTCAACTTTAAACATCGATAAAGGATCATTTCAAGGTAGTCTAGTCATCAGATTATGGTTTTTGTTGGAAAAATAAACATATTAACGAATAATTATTACATATCTTCCTTTCCAATGCTTTTTTTCCGTTTCTCAATTTAAAAAAATTAAAAATATTTTAACAGATATCAAGATAAGAACTTTAATTATATCCTTTGAATCAAAAATATACTTTAAAAATATAGTTTTAACACCAATGAAAATTCTATACCAGGCATAGCTCTTATACAAACGTCTTTCTTCTATTGGAATTTTTGCGAAATATTTCGTAAAATAAGAACGGAATATTGAATAAACAAGTCATGTTTGATTTTTCTCCCTAAATCCAATAAGGATAGTTTACTTTTGGATAGTATCCTAAAGCGTTCTGGCTGTGAAAGCTCAGATTTACATATATTTTTAAGGATACAAAACATCATTTTTGTATGGGCATCCCTCCTATTCAGTTGACAGTGGCTTGGAAATCAATCGAGTAGAAACAGCGAGGGTAAGTTTGGTAGAAAAAAGGAAAGTAGAGTATTAGGGATGAGAATAATATGGAGAGGGAGGTTCTGAGACCATGTTTTTTCTATTGCTAAGCACAACCACCGTCGAGTTAAATTTAAAAAAATATATATATAGCACGTCATGAAAGAATGAAATATTCTGGTTACTAAGTGCGTTCGATAAAACAGTTATAATTTATTTTTAAATATTACAAAATTATTTCAAATTACAAAATATTCACAAAATAACACAATACACGTTAATTCCATTTTTTCTACTATGCTTTTGCTGTTTATGTACCATTTAAATACAAATAATTTTATTACGAACGACGGCGTTAACGAAATTTAAAATTAAATACGTTACATATTGAAAAAATAAAATTTACTTTTAAATAACAATTATGTACAGAATCAGAGTTTTTTACAAGTAATTACAAGGTTGAAAATATCTGAGATTTTACTGGTTTAAGTGTATTATGTGAGTATGAGTATTGTTTTGTCCGAAAAATCTCAAAAATACTGGTATGTTGGTAGCTTTTTATGTTATTGGGATAACTTCATCTTCTGAAGAAAAACCTTTGGAAAATTCTGAAGTATTCGCTGTAAAACAGAGAAAAGTAAAGATTCTCAGGCGAGAGAGGTGTCACTTTGTTCATTCTCTTTCTCGAGAGCGATGTCAAAGCGAATTTATTTGAAGCCTTGATCCGAGATTCAAGTTTGAGAATACTTGTAATTCATTAACTTTTCTGTACTGTCGTAATCGTAATATTTCAAAATAGTATTATTATTTCAATATTTCTAAAATCAACGACTTGTCAAGAACTATCACAAAAACCTGCAATAAATATATATTACCTGAAATATTGCTCTTTTTCTTAAAAAAATATCAATTACGCATTTATAGCGAAATACTTTTCTATAAGAGTGCCTCAATTTACAATTATTACAACTAAGAAATTTATCCGCAATCGTGTTGATGAAGGATCGCGGTTTTTTTTATGAACTAAATGAGCAATTTAGATTGATATTTAAATGAAGAATTATTTTAAAACGATTAATTTATCTAACTTCTTTTATTTTTGTTATCCTGTTCGTATATTATGAATTATATATTTTTTAACAGAATAACAAGCAAATAAATAGGAATTATGCATAATATCGTGTTTTTTTCACATGATACAATTTTTTTATTTCATGTAAGCAATTCAGAACCATTCTTGCCAAGCTTAAAAACAGGTTAAAACTTCTCCCCTTGAATGAGATTCGTTAAATGTTTGATGAAATGTCTTTTTTACCGATATTTTTAAAGTCCCCACAGACTTTTGGCTGAAAATGGTATTTAAATGACTCGCAATATGTCTCGCGTATTTTAAAGTGCCACTGAAAATTTTACGTGTTTTAGATAGTCGCCTTTAAAGCAATCTATAAAAATGGCAATTTATCTAGCGAAGTACTTCTTTTTTTAAACTATATAATTTTGTTTTTGAAAAAAAAAAAAATAATGCATTAAAAATAACAATAAACCATAAAAAAAGTTCAACGAGTGATGAATATTTTGGGAAGATTTGAGGGGTGAAATTTATCCTATTGTAATTCAAAGCAGAGCTTACTCCATAAAAGAGTCGAGAAAGTTCTTTTTCTGTTGACAATGGCCCAGACGACTGCTTACTGAGACGGAGATGTGATTTCCAAAGCGAGAGATTTTTTGCTTTGCCGAATATCTGATGATAACAATTCATAGTTTTCCCTTCAATGGCTTTGTGCCTTTGAAGCGATTAATATATATTTATATGTTATTATAATTGTTGATGCGACTGTTAGTGATCGTATGAATTCTGAACAACTTGCCCGGTTGAAGTCATATAATTTCCCCCATATCTAAATTTGTTTTGTCATTGACTAATAACTTTGTTAATTAAAAAATAAAATAACCTTAATGAATCTGATCGCGTAACCTACTATGTAGGTAGTGTAGACCAACGTCTACCAGGACAGATAGTAATAAACCTTGATAAAATTACACGATCAATGCAAATAGTCATTATAATCCTAATTCTTTTAGTTCGGAATTGTGTTAATTTTGGGAATTCATAGGCCATTTGTAATTATAGACTCCAGCTATTTCACTAATAAGTATTTTGTTACATCTATTATTTGCTGTTCCTTGACGTTTATGAAATGAGTAATGATTGTCGTATTATGAAATAAAAAAAAATCTTTATAATGTAAACTATATTATGGTTTTGAGTTTCTAACTACCCCACAAGACGTATTAGGTATTAATTTATCGATTTTAATTTAAAAGAGTAAAAGAGTAGTTTAATTTGTAATCAATTGTGAAAAATCAATCAGTTATCGTATCTGACAGCAATTTCGTATAATAATTTATGTATTATAAATGTGTACCTACGACTGACTTAATTATATTTTATGATTACATTTGAAAAAAAATATCAGAAGGTTATAAATATATACCTTTAAAATAATCATAAAACCATTTAAGGTTTAGTAGTACTTTAATGACAGCACTATTTCACAAAATTTATGAATCATAATTTTTTTACAGAACCCATAACGTTAATCTGTGCTGTGAAGCATTGACCATAATGTTAAAAATAAAAAAATCATCTTTAGTACTCATCTCCATAAAAAATATTAAACGACTTCCATACGAATGCTTGGACTTACGCCAAAACCTGTTCAACCTAAACCTTATGTTATGATAGTAGTTTCACGATTTTTTCTGCAAATGTAATAGCATTTTCACATTTTTTAACACGTGCATTACGATAAACCAATATGGTACAAACCGCATAGTGGTGATCGATTCAATACGAACAAAACATCGATTTTATTTTACCCGATAGATAATATAAAATAAATATACCTATGAAGTCCTTCTCAAAAGGCCTATTCAGTATTTCATTTATATTTGGAATGTTACGATTCTTATCAAATCCATTTTAGTGCAACATTTTGGGCGTGTTCAAATACTTGTACACAAATCTGGATTTTATCCCAAGAAGGGAGTTGGTATATATTTCATTTTTATGTTTCTACCTCATCTCTGTAGGGATATAAAAATGAAATATATCCATTTTAGTGTTTTTTTACCAAAGAAAACTAAGATTGATCATTATTTTTAGGTATAAGAAAATCATTTTATTTAATGAATAATGTTTCAGATAATATATTAAGATGTACAACAGTTAAATTTTCTACCTGATTTAAATAATTTAATAATTAATTTTAATGTATAACCTTTTGATTATTAATTAAATATTAACCGCTTTTGAGCTTAAAATAATTAAAAGGTCTAAGAATTGTGCTTAACTACATCAGTTTTATTATCAAAACGCTTAAAATTGTTCTACTTATTATTTTTTTTAATAAATAAAGGATCACATGATATTAACTGGATAATTTTTGTATATTTTTTTTTTATACACAATGTTTGCGTTATAACTATTCTTTACTCTTTACCATTACATTGACAGCCTTTTAGTTTTTAAATAAATGGCGCGAACTTTTTTACAATATTAAAATAGCTCGCAAATAATCCACGAGATATTACTTTCATAGCTTTATATTGAAAAAACTTTTCCAGCACAACTTTCTGTATGAACTTCGCCCAGCACATGCAACTAGGAGCCATGTTAGACCATGTGCATATTACATATTTACAGCTGGTTAAACGCCAGTAAACTGATAAAGTTTTACCACTTGTGTACCTGTTTATTTAACTTTTTGTTGACTCCAACCAGCACCCTTTAGCTTTACATAAATTTAGTGCAAGTTAGGTTTTGAACTTTTGGCGTAGATTTCTCTAGCTTATAAATTGAGAAAATTTAAAGTAGTATGCAACAAAAAAATATTTTTAAGTAAACATATTTTTTTAACCACAAATAAGTAACAATACTGGATTACACCTTTTAAAACTTATGGGTACCAACATACAATGAAAATGTTTTATATTGGCAAAAAGCTAATGCATTACTTTATAATTAAATATTAATGATTCAACGTGAAAAAATAGATTATTTAAAAAATTTGCTAATATCTGAATTATGTATGAAAAATAAAAATAATAACCTAGTAATTTTGTTGATTGATTTATTTATTTAAATCTTCATGTACATTTTTTTAAATGTACAATTACATACCATAAGTGTACAAGGACGGGCTTATTGCTTTTAAGCAATATTTTCCAATCAACCCTTTTTATATCGATAACAATAACAACTGTTGATCAGGCTATATTTTGCAGTTTTGGACCATGATGAAGTTAGTAAACATTATCAATCGACGGTGGAAAGAAAAAAGTTACTAAGCCACATAATATGTGCAAAGGAAAATTATACCGAGCGCCATGATAATATCATGTCACTTCGGATTATTCTTCTTTGCACATATTATGTCGCTTAGTACTTTTCTTTTTCCTTTCCACCGTCGTTATATATAAATCAATCAAGTGTAAATACCAACCCCTAAGTAATAAAACTTAAGTCTTCAAAATACCAATTAATTACCTACTAATCATTGATTTCCTAGTCCCCTTGAAGGGAAAAACTCTCTTTTTACTCTTGATAAACCATTCCCTGATGTTTAATTAAAATCAAGCGGTAATCACTCGTCTGAGTAAACATTGATACAGACTTAATTAGTATTTATTAAGTATTCTAATGGGCCTGCAAAAGGCACCAACTTTTGAATGACAATCACGGAATCTTAAGCAAACCATCAAATTATTCCACCAAAATTAAAAGCACTTAAATACCGTTGAAATGCCTGAAACTGACAATTACAATTTCCTAAGCTTGAAAAATGAAACGAAAATAACAGATTTTTGTAGCAGTACCTATTTAATATTCAGAGATATACACAAATATAGTAAAAATACGTTTGTACGGATCATGCTCATATTATATTTAGTATATTATAATAGTATATACCGTACAGTCGAGGAAATATAAGATTTTCGATTGCACTAAAGACACTTCAGTAAATTGGTTTCGATGTAATAGTGTTGCTATTTTACTACGCATTTTTCGTAATTTCGTATTTTTATAGGAGTTGGATCCAGAGAAATACCTAAATGTTGTATTTTACGCTAAATCAAAAATGATTCTATGGTGATAATTAATAATCATATCTATAAACACCCAGCATAAATTTAATCAAATTTCCAACTAAATAATAACGTGCTGTATTTGTTTATTTATAAACGCACCCTTATCTTAAAATTAGGGTAACATAACAAATATACAACCAAATTTACAATGGATGACAAAGAGTTTTCACATGTGAAGCGCAAGTTCTGATAATTGGCAGATATGGATTTCAAATAATAGATGAAATGGGGAATGTTGTAATACATCAAGTGGCCACTTAACCCAGCCAATGTGCACGTCATAAGCCCTGTTAAAGCCTAGATATCCATATTCCCTTCCAATCTGTTGAGATGTCAGTTGTAATTGAAAAATATCTGTATTAAATTGGTTTAATCTGCAAACATTAACACCATTGTGTGAACCCATGTATTTAGTATTTACACAGAATATAACACGAGTAAACAAGGTGGATAGTGTCATGCCTTTTCCTTTGTCTGTCGTATTCATTAGTGTTTACCCACTAGTTGACTTTCAAGTAGGAACTTGGGTTAGATTGAAACAGTTATCTTCCCTAACTAGGACCCTTGATATCATTTCATTCCGATGGTAATAATATTATCGTTGTCTTATGAGCATACATATTATAATATAGGTATATAATCACCTGAAAATATTATACTATTACTATTATTATTCCACTTTTACACACCTTATGGTGCATAGGGCACTGCATTGGAACACCAAGTGCATCCTGGACATCCACTGATGACAATGTACGGGACGTGACCCTGAATGAGGATGCGCGGGAACTGGCAGCCAGGCCGATTACATGGCTTGAAGCCAGTTTGTGCAATTCATATGCTCCACACAGGGATCAGAAGATGTAGTATGATGATGATAATTAATTTTAAAAAGAAAAACACTTGTAAATAGCTTAAGCGTTTTTTTTAATAACAAATTGAATCAAGTTACAACAATTTTTAAATCGCTTAGTCAATTGGCATAAAAAAAGACTTTCCATTTTGTCTATCTTTAATTTTGTGGTATTAAAAGTACTTGCCATTATAGAGATAAATATTTTGTACAGTCGGTCGTTATAGTAGGACGAAATAGGTAAGTTCGCGGGTCTATCTATAATGGAAAACATCAGTGGGAAAGTTTAAGGCGAACGGAAAACCTGGAGTAATATCATCTAATATTCATCCGCATTTTTCATCCGAGGCTAAAGGAAAAACTTCACCTGTATTCGACGCCAGTTCGAGAGGAAATGGAGTCGTCTCAACCCCCTTGCAACGAGTAATAATATACGTGATTACACTCGTCTGTAATAAATCTTTTTTTCCTTTTATCTATTGAACATTATTAATTTGATTTTGTTTCTGAATATCAGAGATAAAGTAGAAAAAAATTGTGCACGTCTCATTTTTGCAAATTAAATCGGGTTTTGGTAAGAAATGCTATTGGTGACGTTACTAATCGCAAATAAATTGAATGTGACTGTAAATATCTTAAGTACATAATTATGCAATATATTTTTACGGTCATTTTATTTTTCTTAAGAGTAAAATAAAGTTATCAGATATTTAAATCAAGGAATATATCTTTGGCAATCATATGTCTTCGAAAGATCATAAAGATGCGGCACTCATCCATCGCACAATTATAGATCTTTATCACGTATCTATCGCAGTATTATCCTTTGAACTGAAACCGAGTTTTTTTAATGAAATTTGTCATATTTCGATGAATTTTTGCTATATTTGTACAGCCATTAGATAATCAAACATATTGCAAGCATATTCCCATATTAATATTAGATTTTCTTTGAGAATGGTCGAAAATCACTAAACTTAATATAACTCGGGAAGCTGCGTGATTGCCAAAAAGAAGAAAGGTACTCATGAAGGCAGTCGAGAAAAGCAGCTTCTCTGTTGGCTGTGAAATCACATACGAGACCAGCGCAATCGACCATATCTCTCACACCTTCCGGTTGCAGGGTGGGGGATCTTGTTTGTTACTGCTATCTTGTTAATCTCTAATTCTCTTCGATTATTTTCTCAATTTTTTCCTGATTTTCCGTGATAACAATTAACCACGTGTCTCATTTAAAGCGCAATCGCTGATCTGCATGGGATCCTTAATCCCGAATATAATGTAATAAGAAAACGCTAGAATTGTAGAGAATCTTCTAAAATATTATACAGTTTGTTGTTGAAAGGACTGTATAGAACGAACAAGTACTACGTTTAAAGTTGTGGTAATTTCTGGAACAGTCTGATCCTCTCTATAAAAACGCAACAGTCGTATCAGTTTCTATAAAAACGCGCCGTGCCGCTGGAGTTAGTAAAATCGAAACCTTTTCAAAGTACAGTGTACCTATCTGTTTAAATAATACGTGTTATTTACTGCTTGAGAAAATAAATCATTCTGATTCTAAAGAATTAAAAATGTAATTTTTTTACTGAATAAACAGTAAAAACTTATAATTAAGTTACATAAAAAAATCTCTGACATAATGTGTTAAGTCAGAAGAGGGAATGAAATCGCGTGGAACACACGTAGGTTTTCTACGTAGAATTGACACGAATTTCGCCGTACGTAGGTAAGCGTACGTGCACAGTCGGGATAATATCGTCTTGCGTCAAAGGCCACCCTGTTAACAGCTTTAAAAGCTTTCACGCCGTTTGCATTACTACCCACTTTGATATTTCAATGGTTACGATTATCATGCGTTGTTTAAGAAATTAAAAAAAAAATAAACTCTCGAATACTTGCAAAAGTCTTAACTTTTTAAAGGAATCTTGTTGAATATATTTTACCAATTAAAATCACTGATTCCGCACTATCATAACTTGTTTTCATAGCACATTTATGGTCAGGATAAACTGCAATTAGTGTACCAATTCAGTGCCATATGCACCATTAGGTGCGGGAGAGTAGTAGTAGAAGTTATTTTCAGCTGTTTTTGTATTACTACCTCTTCCTTCTTTCTTCTTCTTTACCTTTTTTTTTTTTACTAATTAGAAAGATTTTTTCGTAAAAAAATAATAAAGGGGCTTTTTGAGCATGTCCTGTTTTTTTTAATGAGCTCCGGTTTCAATTTTTACTCTCGAAGTAGGCGAAAAATTTGCTTTTTTTATTTACTTTTTTATTAAAACAAGCGAAAATGCTTTCTCTCTGAAACATAGTACGTAATCTTTTAGGTTATTAAATCTCAAAAGTGTTTTACTTATCTTGTGGGAAGCTATTAGTTATTCTTAGAGAGCCCAGAGGAAAACGTTATGAAGAAAAGCTGTGTATTCTAATACGCATATTCTAATGGTTTAGAAAACTTACAACTAGAAAGCAACCTAAAATAAAATATGAAATCAGGAATCTTTCCAAACTTATATATACTTTACACGACACCCATGATATGTCTTTATTAATAGATTTAAAAGAAATAATTAAAAAATAATTATAACTATTACTTTTACTACTACAACTACTACTTTTCCAATACACACCCAATGGTGTTTTAGGGTACTGTATTGGTAAACCAAGTGCGAAGAGTCTTGATAATTGATTACATATGAATGTAAAATGATCAGTCTTATGCGTCGACGCCAGTTCTGTGTATTGAATAATAAGAAAAATTTTAATGTTAAAAACCACATTCAAATTTATATTATTTATTGAATCGGCGTTAACATTGTGGAATAACATATTGAATTATATAAATAAAACACTTTGATTTTTTGTCCACTGAGTTTATTTTTAGACACGACATGTTTCGGACACGCAGAACTGTCCATCTACAGGTGTATTTTAAAACTGAAGATAAATATACAATGAAAAGTTTAGGTACTGACAGGGGTGGGGGAGGAGCTAAGTGTGGGAGGGGTGGTATGGGGGGTAGGGGGTCTAGCAAGTGGGAATAAACTAAGTAATGGTGATGTATTTTGAAAGGTTATGTTATTTATTATATATATTATTTGAATTTAAGTTTTTTTGAATTTCGATGTTCTCTAAATTGTTCATTATTTTTCCTTTATTAATATTTGAATGTAAAAGTTTGAGATTATGTGAGTGAAAAGAATGATTCGTTTCCATGATATGGTTAGCGAATCTGAGAAGGTATTTGAAGTTAAGGCCGGCGATGTTCTTTTAGTCTTATGTTTAAATTTCTAGCTGTTTGGCCAATGTAACTATACAAACAAATACAATGTGGAGATTGCAGCCATAGTTACATTGGCCAAACAGCTAGAAATTTAAACATAAGACTAAAAGAACATCGCCGGGCCTTAACTTCAAATACCTTCTCAGAGTTCGCTAACCATATCATGGAAACGAATCATTCTTTTCACTCACATAATCTCAAACTTTTACATTCAAATATTAATAAAGGAAAAATAATGAAACAATTTAGAGAACATCGAAATTCAAAAAAAAACTTAAATTCAAATAATATATTAATAAATAACATAACCTTTCAAAATACATCACCATTACTTAGTTATTCCCACTTGCTAGACCCCCTACCCCCCCATACCACCCCTCCCACACTTAGCTCCTCCCCCACCCCTGTCAGTACCTAAACTTTTCATTGTATATTTATCTTCAGTTTTAAAATACACCTGTAGATGGACAGTTCTGCGTGTCCGAAACATGTCGTGTCTAAAATAAACTCAGTGGACAAAAAATCAAAGTGTTTTATTTATATAATTCAAATTTATATTTTATTTCACAAAAAATAAATAATTTGAATATCGTTTGTAATGTACGCCAAATATTAAACAAATATCTTTTTCGTTCTCTCTAATCCTCCTGGGAACCTGTCATTCATGGCATAAAGGCGGAAGATAAATAAATAATCAAATACTTACGTGCGTAGTATGAAATACTCAACCTCGTATATTTGAAGAGTGTGTTTATTAAAAAAATAAATATATACATATATATATATATATACAAGACACAAGATTCTTTAGTAAGAAATTATTTTAAAATACAAGAACTGATTTTTAATGACAGGAAATAGTATACAATAGCGAGGTAATTGTTATATTGTAGCAATAATATTTAGTTTCCTACAAACTTATTTTAGCTTACAACAAAAAATTAAACCCACGATTTTCACCGCTTTTCCATTTATTTACTTTACTTGACGCAGGTAAATAAATCCTTCTGCCTCTTACTTAACCCCTGCCAACCTTTTTGAATATTTTCTGAGTTTCGCTTTAATGATATCCAGGCCATTATTTCCTCACTTTACTGAAAAATGGATATTTCGGTTACCCGGAATACTTAACTGATTAAGATTGAAAATATCGCACCTGAGTACTAATAGTGGCACAGTTCGAAATTGACGTTTTCGAGTTGACGTCACGATTGGATTCCAATCATTTCTATTCCTATCAATGAAATTTCCAAGCACATACCGCTTAGGTTTCATCGAAAATAGTATTTCCAAATCGAAATATGCGCAAATATCATAAGATTGGAATTTTTTTTTAAGTACGCAGCATTGATTTAGAATATTTTTTTGACATAAAAATTTTTTCAAACTGGAAAGTTATGTTTTTTTTAGTTTGGAAGTAGATAGACACACTGCTCTGTCCTGGTATGCTTCATTTACTTCTTCGTCATTTATGCATCTTCTCATTTCGCACGTCCACTTTCAAGTAATTGATCATCCCATGTCTTTCTTTTGTTTAGATTTCTACATTAAGTCGCACTTGAGTCACAAAAAAAATTGTACTTTTTGAAGTTTTGAAACCAAAAATGTCCATTTTTAAAACGTTTACTTATATTTAGGCAAAAATAACGATACGACGATAATTTTGTTATTGTAATTGCAGAAATCGATAAAAACAAGATATCTTCAAATTTCTATTATATATTTTTTGATACTGTCTTATTATACACAATAAAAAAAATCAACTTTTCCCCCGAAATAAGTGTTTTTCAAGTTGTTACATTGTTGTTATATTGAGAATACGGTGCTGTCCCTATCTAACCAATATGAAATAATTACAGTTAACTAAAATCTAAAGAAAATATATAGCAAAAATGTTCATCATTGTAATCTTTCGGGTAAAAAGAAAACGGTTTTATTCCATTTCATTTTATTCAAGATCTTGACATTGTCAAGTTAATGAGCCTTATAACACTTTATCAATAAAGGAAAATTCCATTTATTCTTACTTTCGATTATTCCTAAAGCAGAAAGTTAACATTGTAGAAAGTAAGTTTTTCGCTTGTCATATATAAATTTGGTTGTAATATTTCAATTTATTAGAAAAATTGTTGTTATATTATTAAACCTAAAAATAGGCCAAATGAAACATTTTGTTTGACTATTGTTATTGTTTCATTACAATTGTTAGAATGGTGCGTGTGGTCTTTGTCTACCTATTCTGGAAAATGGTATGTTAGTTAACAAACTGGTTGTGACTTAATCCGAATGCAATGTCTCTATCCATTAATCATAAGTAAATTTATTGAATTATAAAAATTGTCTGAATTTAAAAAAAAATGTTTTACATTTTTCTGTAGTTTTCGTAAACTCTACAACTAATTATCACAGCAACGAATTTATAAATACGACAACGTTCATGATTTTATTTTTCTACGACTAAAACTTTAAAAAAAAGCTAACTAACTAACTAACCATCACGCCATTTCCCCATAGGAGTAGGCAGAGAGGATAGAACGCCATACCACTCTGTCCTGACAGATTTCCTTTGCTTCGTCTACATTCATACATCTTCTCATGCACATACGCCAGTTATTCTGACTTTTCACATGTCCACTTTCAAGTACGTCAAGTACTTGGTCATGCCATGTCTTTCTCGGCCTTCCGCGACTTCTACATCCATCTAGAAAAAAAGCTTGATGTTACGTCGGGATCAGTAGAAAAACGGCTTTACTGAAAACAGAATTAGAATCAGTAAAATTATTTCATATTTTATTTCTAAATCAGCATTTACTGGTTCCAAAATTACGGCCCAGGATTTTTGTCGATAATTCCGGAAGGGCTGCCACCAACCCTTTTAATCTTCTATGTCCATTTTGAATGCATATTTCATAGTCCCGGCTTAGTCTCGGATTAAGCAAGTCCTGATATTGCTACAAAATGCGGTAGCATCACTTATTCGTAGGGTTAAACTGGGGATATTTGAATTTAATATTTAATTTTAATGGCGTACACGATGAATTAATATTATTTATTAAATGAAAACTGTTTCGCCGGGTAACGTATGTTGCACCTTTTTTGGTTTTATTAACCCATTCTTATGCGGTTTTCTTACGAAGTGTTTTCCTGTGAGGCGAGTTTCATTCGGACGTTTCGGAATAAAATATTTATCACTTAACCTCAGGGGGTTAGTATACAGTTTGGAAGGCGAAATACTCGTTCGTAATATCCAGTTTTGTATTAGGCCAAAGATTTTTTTTTTTACTTTTGAGATTATCGTCCTACATTTTTATTCTTCACTTCCTATAACCACGGCGAGTGTGAGAATCCACGTAGAATGAATGATTTAAATTAACGTACATTTGTAGCGTTGATTAAACAAAATGCACATTTTTTATTAAAACCGGGATTGTTCAATAATTTTTTGAACAAGAATATGATTTTCTCGCACTGCATTCATCAATTTTTCTTTAAAAATACCTTTTGCCTAATTAGAGATTTTACATAATTTTTAAATATAAGTGCTGTTTTCTCTTAAAACTTGGCATGCCGAGTTTTTATTACGAACTTAATATGACTTTACAACCGAAAATAAATTTTTGATCATAATGGTTTTTTAACTTTTTCTTAAATTTCTCTCAAGAGTTTCCAAACTTTTATAATTCACTTTAACTTTAAACTTGATAAAATTTATAATGTACAAACTTTGTAAATTAATAAATTTGTATTAAAGTTAATTTTCTTGAGAAGACATAGGAAGTTGCATGTCAGTATTCCTTTACATTTACATTATCTTAATAAACAGTGTTTCTTAATACTTAACCGTGTTCCTAAACGTGGTTTTTATTTTTTGTCGAAAATATATTTGATTATTCCGTATTCATTCATTTAGCAAGTCAAGTTTTTCCAAGTGTGTGGATCCACTTTTGAATTATAAAATAACTTATGCCAAAGAGTACTTCCTTTTTTAAATGTGTATTACGTAAACTACGTTTAAATTTATGAATGCTGTACCTATGCCTTCACATATTTAACAAATGATCAAGATTCACTGCATTTGGTGTATCAATGCAGTGCCACATGGATATGCACCATTGGGTGCAAATAAGGGAGAAAAGTAGTAGTAGTAGTGCCAATGCTACGTGAAAATTATCAAAATATTTCAACGCAGTTTTTAACAAAAATTAAATGAATTTATTTGGGAATCTGTGGTACAAAAACCTTAAACGTACGTTTAAGTGAAAATAGCAGCTGCTGTTAAATACACCGACCATAGATTTCGACTAACGTTCAAAATTGGTTACGCTTCGACTGATCAATACAGCCAATACATTCACTTGTTGAATATTCTCTGCGAGGTTACTGTAAATTCAATTTGCTAACAGTGATAAACCCAACTGGCACATTCTCAAAAAGAGGTTTTTTCGATTACGCAATAACACAATAGGGGTGCGAATTATCTCCCCCTTTTGAAAACCGCTTTTTCTTGCTTGTAAAATTCAAAATACGGTATGCAAAAATGAGATACTTTATCAAAATGTTTGAAGGGTTTCATATTTATGAAAATTGAAGCATAATACGAAGGCAGTCTTTTGTTTAATTATTCATATTTTACCTGTTTTCTTGTTTTTAAGACCCTTTAAACACGAAGTAAGGGTTTCCTGAACGTGAGTCCACATACAAAATTAGATATTGAAGACTACTTTATACTCGTCTTGTTTAAAAGGAATACCATGTTTACTTAATATTGTTTATTCAGAGTTTCCTCTTTCAAATTTTGTGTTTAGGCTTGGCAAGATAATATTATAATTTATATGTAACATATGCTGTCAGTATTAAAATGTTAATTTCTAAGATGAACTATGCTTAAAAAGTTATAACGCGTAGTGTAATGACTAGGACGTTAGGGTTCGATTTCCGATAAGAGCACAAAAATGTAAATGTATACTCGTTATTTTATCACTTTACGAACGTTACAATACTTTTTATTTTTGAATCGCATCTTCAGCACATGTTACTTACATCATTAACCTGAAGGGGTAGACAAAGAGGATAGAACGCCACACCACGCTGTCCTGGCTTCTCTTGCTCCCTCCACATTTATACATCTTCTCGTGCGCCCACGACGATTATTCTGACTTTTCAGATGACCACTTTCAAGCACTTATTATACTTGATCATGCCATGTTTTTCTTGGCTTTCCTCGACTTCTACATCTAGGCACATTCGCATCATAGACTTTTAAACCGTTTTTTCATCAACACTAGCTCTACATGACCGAACCATCAATATGCCAAAATCGGAAAGTTTCTATAGGAATGTCTTTATTTTACTTTTAGTACTGTAAAAACTATTCTTTCTTACGAAATATATAATACAAAAGTAGAAATATAATTGCTTTATAGTGCTTTTATATATCACTCGAAATTGATCAATTTTCTTTCATTGGCGTCGATTTGATGAAAATTTCGAATTGATTGGTTCAGTTTTTATTATTTTAACCGAACCAACTATACCTACTTAATTTTGACAATAAAAAAAGATATTTTCACACATACCTGTATTATAACTATGAGCTATGAGTAAACATATATATTAATGGGTAAGAAATCTATGATTCTATACATATGGTGATCAATAATAATATCCATACCATAATATTCAGATATTAAATACCTTCCTTGCTACGTAGGCGGAATCAATTTAATTTTAAAATTCCATGAAAAGCAGAATTTGATTCCACGTCACAAATGTGACCTGACCTCGGCTATGTATAGTGTTCGGGCTTCAACCTTGATCTGGCATTTAAATTACATACAGGTGGTGCATTATACCCCGGCATTACCTGAATTTCGGGGGGTTGTTTCACCCCACACCGATTCCCTTTGAAGCCTACACCAACCATCACAGATGCACAGTTAAACCTGTAGTTTAAATTCAACCTGTTTCGAGGTAAATTTAACATTATTTTTAAGAATAATTTTAACAATTTTTTTTATCAAGTAAGTATGAATATTTTTTTATTATTTATCTACTTTAACAGGTCAAGAGGCTCTATAACAAAGGGGAATAATTTCGCTCACAAAAACATAACTTATGATTTGTTGTATTCTCACCGGGAATCGAACCTGGAGCCTACATGTCATGCATCCAGAGTCTTTGTGATACAAAGGCCGCTAATTTAAACCACAATTATTGATGATATACATTATATAATAATAATTATTATAAAGGAGAAATAATAAATTATTTCTTTAAATCAACGCAGGCGGGCGGGCAGTTCCGTTCCTCAAATTCAAAAACGTAGTCCCTAAACTTTTACTGGATTGTAGCACTATAACAATGATTTTTCACACGTTTTAGGTATCGAACATTTTTCACTAAAAATAATTTATATTTATGTGTTATTGTTAAATGTGGTTCTTCAAATAAAATTATTTTTTTAAATAACACGACACCAACAGGATTCTGGTTAACATCTTAAAGATGTTCAAAAATCATTGCTCCAGTGATATATTTCAGGGAGAAATTCGGGGACCACATTTGTTAAGAGAAAAATCCGCAGCCAGCTTGACTTGCTTGCCATCCTTTTCCTTATTTTTCCCACTTTGACCAGATTGTAATTTTTAAAATGGAATTAATTTTTTTAAATGGTTTTAGTTTTAGAGGGTTAGTTTTGTCGATAGTGCGGCGGTTCCCAAACATAATATTGGAGTTTCAAAATTCCTGATGCATGTTATCTAACAAATGCTCTTTTTGGCCAAAACGTCACGACCAGAGAGTTATACAGAGGTATATGGTATATACTATTATACGTTATATTAACCACTTTACCAAAACTGGGACACTAACACAGTACAGAGATTCGCTTTTAATTTTACAGCTTGCATGAAGTTGTGATTTATTTTCTTAACTCTCGAATGAAATATAATTTATACCAAACTTAAGAAATAAGTTCCAAAACAAACTTCGGTTCAGAACATTAGAAGGTTTTCGTATTTACGCTAACTATAAACGTATTACCATACGAAAAGAAAAGTGTATTGATGTTTGGATGTTCCAAAACAAACTTCGGTTCAGAACATTAGAAGGTTTTCGTATTTACGCTATCTACATGTTTACTTTATGTAGATACTTTAACATCAGCTTGTATTTATTTATAATGATAAGACCATTTTACCATTTCCTTGATCTTGTTATAAAACATCTACCTGCATTTTGACAGGGTGTCCAACTTGGTATATTTTATCGAATTGCCTGTATTTTTTCTTCCTCGCTTTATCCTTATCCCCGAACATAATGGTACATCAGGCATTGCATAAGTAATTCATACATCAAATGTAGTATATCTTGCATGAAGACAAGAACTCTATTTGTGCTTATTAATTTTTTAAATGTGTTTTTGCCATACCTTTTTTTAATTAAAATTTTTTTTCTTTAAATATTTATTTATTATTTAATACATTATCGAATCAAATTTACAAAGCTTAATATCACAATAATTATACAATATAACCATAACGCTATACCTCTCCAATAAAAAATACAAGCTCTTGTGTTTGGTGAGGGAGGTTACGCTAAAATATACATAATATAAGTTATCATAGTAGGTAAATTTAGGTAGTATAAGGTATAATAGTAAGTAGTAAATATAAATAGTAAAACAAGGTAAAATATAAGTAGTATAAATATAAGTAGTAATCATATAAGGTAAATTAAAAAATAAATTTAGGTACTAGATATGCAAAAATAAACAATTAAGTAAGCAAAAAATAGTGATTATAGTTGTTTGAAATAAATGTGTTTTTTTGGTTTCAATTTAAATTTCTTAAAGACATTAATATAATTTTTAGTTCATTGGGCAATTCATTAAAATACATGATTCCCTTATATAAAGGCGGCTAAGCAATTATTATTTTAAAACTCAAATTACATAATTTTTACACATTAAAAACAGTTTATTGTTGTACAGTAAAGCTCATTCGCTAAACAAATAAAATATAAAAAAACAAGACGATGCAAACACGCATCTGGTCGATATCTAAAATATGTGAAGAATCGTTGCTTTAATGTTAAATTATAGGGAGAAAATCGAGGAATACGTTTGTATTGGAAAGCGGCCGCGAGTCACGTGGTCGAGTATGCCCTTAATACAGACGCTAACTTTTATTTCGGGTTTGAAGTGAACTTTTAACTGAACTCATTAATAAATAAATATTTAAATGCAGTAGAGACGAATTTAGACGATCTTCTCCAGCCATGTATTGAGTGAGAGTATTACATAACTCCTGGCTTCCGTCATTCCAGCTCGTTTTGTTCTGAATTCACCTTCAGCCCTCATAAATATTCAATCTCTCCAGCACAGTATGGTGACTGATAAAGTACCAGAAAATATTAAGGTCTATATTTCACTTGGAGCCATTCCCAACAGATGTCGTGCGCTGTCTTTACATTTATATTGTCTTACATGGAATTAGTACCGCAAACATTTGCGCCATTCCTTTAACATTTAGAGACTTCATTATGACTTGTTTCCATATTTTATGATATGGAAACATTTATTTTATGTGTATATAATATATATGAATATCTCACTCCTAGAATAATAATGTAACGAAACTCGATGTACAAGCGGGAAACCAGTGAATCTACATAATATTAGGAGTTGATTTTGTAGAGTAAATTTTTTTGATGTGACCTTTAGTTTTCGAGAAAATTGAGTACGAAGTTGATTTTTTTTTTTGCAAATTGTAATAAAATATCATTTAACTTAAATTGCGTTTTTAAAATCATAATTTGCGTTTTTGAATATGAAATTGAAGCACTTATTTTGTAGTTATTCATTAAATAAAACACTATTAAAATTCATTAAATAAAACACTGTTTTTTGTAATTTTTGTATACCTACTAACCCTTGAAAAAGAGACACGCGCTGTCTTGAAACCAGTCGGGAGATTTATTAATAAAAAGTAGTCAAAAACAAAGTGTTTTATTTGAATACTTAATTTGCGTTTTTATCTTTTATACACCTAACCACTTACCCGTGTATTTTTATTTCGGAGGTGCTTTCTAGTAGACCGTAAAATAGCTGTGCCAGAGTGTAGGAAACATGTTGCGGTGGAATAAGATACAAATGTAGGGATTCTCATCCGTAATCCATTACTCTTACCACTTGACTTATCCCGGTTGTTCAAAATTTATTTGATCGGGACATTATTTATAAGTGAGTGATTTCGTAATTGATATTATGCATGGTTTACTGTAAAAACCCTGTCAAATTATTCATGTTTTGCCCTTACAAGCAATGAAGAAATACTTATTCACCAGTTTATTTCGCTTATTCATAATGCGAAATGATGTTCAGAGCTTTTAGATTTTAGCATCATGAGAGTGTCCAATGAATAAACGTTGAAGAAACCGTCTCAACGAATGTGCAATGTATGTATTTATACATTAATATCTTACATACGAGTAGACGGAAGAGCATAACCACTTCAGGAATAATTTCATTCATTTCAAGTCTTTGAAGAACCGTATACTGCTTCTCTACTTAGTAGAGGTTTAAATATTTAGAAATACAACTTCTACTCTAAATAACATTTGCGCCTAATTGTAGGCAACATGCGTTGCATATTATTTTATTTTCCTCAGTTTCGCTTTTTTTTTCGTGCTTTAGTATCATTGCTACAAACGACGAATGCTTAGTACCAATCATTTTAGAAATATATTCCTTTATGCTCGGTCTCTTAAGGTTTTGAATATGTACCTACGCATTGCATTAAAAAGGTACATACGCATTCCTACAATTAGTTTTTTTTTTTTTTTGGTGGAACCATTTTTATTTCTTAAAATGTGTCGTGTGTCGTATGTGTCCTGAAAAACTACTTTTAGACAATCAAAAGGTAGAAAAACCTAATCTTATGACCTTTGATTTTTAAACTATGACCTTTTTTTATTTTGTTGTATAATATATTTTATGAAAAATTTTCCCACAGTATAACTTTATTATTTGTTTGATGTATGTCTTTGATAGCAAGCTCCTTTATAAAGAAAAAAACAAATAAAATATTTAAATTAATATAAAAAATTATTTTTAACGATAGGTATGAGGGAGAGAATAGTTTTTGTTTAGAAAGCAATCAATCTGTGAAAGTTCAATAACAATAATAACCACAGTATGAAGAGTACTCCCTAGAAGTGAGTACGTGTTCTCGGCACTTACAAGTTCTAGAAAGTTCTACACAAGTTCTAATGGAAAGCTTTCAATTAAAGCCACGAAGCACGATCAATTTGAATAACACAATGTTGTTTGCATATTTTGTGAAAATAATTCGATAAATAATGCAGACTGAATACTTTATACCAAAAATGTGAACTGAAAAAAAATGGTGGTAGCTAGGGGGCTGGTGTAAAATCCATATTTAACTATAAATATAGTTACTAGTTACCTGCATATACTTGATACAGCGCTCTTGTTTTTCTCAAAAACATTTTTTCAATTTCAATTTCGTTTCTGCTTTCAAATAGTTCAAAATTAAATGTGCATCGGGACTCTTTGTATGCGTTTATTTACGTAAGATTTGGTTATAAAACATGTCTGTTGACAAGCTGGGTTAGAATAAATTAAAAGCTTACTTTGTTTTGTAAACTTTCCCAAACAATACGTAATCTTACTCCCTGTTTATTTGTTTAAACAAACATAACGGTCATAATAAGACAGCCACAGGCGCCGTCAAAGTTTTCATTTCAAAAGGCTTTAATAAGCTTTTAGATTAAATGTAAACTATTGAAGTTAATCGAAAGAATCGAATTAACTGAAATAATGTAGCACGGCACATAAATAAACCAAAATAAAATGCCTAATCTTCAATTTCAAAATATTCGGTGTACAAAACGATAATAAAATAAAAAATATTATATTAAGATATTAATGGTTAGGTTTTTAAAACAATCTATTGGGACTTTTATTAATTTAAGGTTGATTTTGCTATCTAGCAATATAATATGTTTTTATTATGTTTAAATGTATTATTTTTGTTTATTTGTTTTTATTTTATATGTTTTTAAGATTATGCACCTTTACCATGGGCTCTGACTTTATAAATGAAATTTTCTTTTCATTAGGAAATAAGTAAATTTCAACAATATTTACAAATTGCTAAACAACTTTAACTACCACGTGATTAAACTTTATTAATACACCCTAATGCACTTTTTGTGAATGATTTTGCCTTGCGTTTTACAGTAACCTTAAAAAAGATTTCCTTTTAATTTTTCGAAAATTTCTAGTAATTAGCAAACAGAAAAATGATATTATAACTCAAAGATTTAACTAAAATAATACAAAAATATGCATTTACACACTCGTAATTTTTATATCCCTCGTACCGCCATAAAGCGCCAGTAGAGGGTTTATATAAATAGGAAGCACGAGTATTCACGTACATATTACTAGTTCATGTAAAAAAAGCATGACTGCAGCTTCTAAGTACAAATATTAGTTAGACATTATCTCCGTCTATTTACTTTAATTTACGAAACAGCTTTACAAATAAACTCGACTATTTTTATAGAAGTATTTTTCTAATAAAAGATTCCGCAAATACGGGGCAATGAGGAATTTCAGAAGAAGTGAATATTAAAAAAAAGTTTTTCTATACATTTACACGGAGTAACAAAACTCGCAGTACAACCCGAAAACTGGTGATTCTACATCAAATGTGGAGTTGAATGTGTAATACGACTTTTGAATCTGAGCTTTACTTTTTTTTTCTTGTAAAAGCTTTCAAAAGTACCGTAGACTAAGTAAATGTGCACAAATTCCTATTAAATTCGATTTTTGCTTTTGTTTTCTTATACAATTCAAGAATTTCTCGAAAAAGAAATTAAATTTTTACTCAATTTTCTTGAAAAACTGTGGGTTAAATAATTTTTTGAAAATCTACAAAATGACTTCAAATGTGACGTAGATTCACAAGTTTCCCGCTTGTACGTCGAGTTTTGTTACACGTCGTATAAAACAAAGATTTAGTATTTTTTTTTTCATCGCCATTATTTATTTTCAAAGAAATTAAATGTTGTTCATTCCAACTTCAGTTTAGTGACATCAAAAGTATTGTGGCGGAAGAAATACGTCACGCGTACGACGCGGAACGAAGCAAGATCTACCGAACTCTGCCGAACGCTATCGGACAATGAGGAGAGACATTTTAACCTTCATCGTGACTACACGTCGCTTTTGTACAAATTTCTTTCCGCCAACTTGTGTGGCAATCTAAATTCATTTCGCACTTTTCAACTTTCATAATTCAAGTCAATCTTAGTTTAATTAGTTAAGTTTAGTTAAGTTTCATTGTATTGCCTTTCATGTAACTTCTGTGTAATAAATGTGCACTAAAAACTGTAAGTACTCTTTCATTTCTCTCTGTGCACCCCACATAAAGCAATCACCACTAGAGGTAACCAATCTGGTGGCTAAAGTATGTATGTAGTATTTTCAATCATTTGAAGCCACGTTGACAAAAAAATTCTGATTTATGAAGTCGTTTTGCACGGTTTTCGAAAGAAAAAAATGTAATTCCTTCCCACGATCCGTATTCTTCATCTTGATACGGAATTGATTAGTGTAAGAGACAATTTTTTCAGCCATTGCTGACAATCCGTCCGTCGGTAGTTAACGTTAGAGCTATAAAACGTGACTTGGAAAGACGCACGGGAGCCGATCGCTCAACTTGGAGGTAGTTTGTGAAATCCGTATGCTCCAAATAAGGATCAGATATGAATTTATGACCATTATATTTTTAGAATAAAACAAAAGATTTATTTATTAAAACACTAAAATTTCTCATTGTAGGTAAGGGGAACTAGTTTAATCTGTATATTATATCGGCCATGAAATTGCTTTGCCTCGTTCTCTGTCCTATTTGTTAAGCTGTCCTGGGTAAACATTTGCCAACTAGCAAAGTGCTGGTGTTTGCCAAAAGGCTGGCCGAGAGCGGTACGCGGTACCCACACATGGCCGCTAACAGGAGTTTAGGGTGCGTTAAGCCGCAGTTAGAGCCTTTGACTCCCACATATATGTCGAGCAAACCGATGTTAAACACTACGCAATTACCGGCCACCTAATTCTGATTTTACTTCAAACGAAATACTTGTACTAAGATAGGTTGATGTTAAGTTAAATGAAGGTATAAAATTGTATGTAAATGAATTATGCTAAACGTTTATATAATATATATAGAGTTAAGAGAGGTATTATTGTGATATAGGTAAAATTTTGATACCTAGTACTTCAAATGAAATAATATGTAGGTTGATGATTAGTACCTTGGATGTATCTTGAACTGGTTCTAAGGCTTAAGACCGTTCATCTTACTTTCATGTACCTAATAAAAATGATCATGATACATTGCACTTGGTGTACTTATGCAGTTCCCTATGCACCATTAGGTGCGGTTAAGGGAAAGTAGTGATAGTAGATGAGTTATAACAACTGCATAGAATATGCATTTAGAGATGGAATGACGATATAAGTAGAATGAAGGAAGGTATTATTGTGACATATTTAGGTTATGTTGATATACATGCTTTTTTTAAAATTTACTCAGAACGTTATTATTGCTGAAGCCAATAGTATGGTGTAGGTACCTACTATATATATGTCCCATTATATGTGATTACCGCCATTTTAATGCTTTGGTAATTTTTTGCAAAAAAACAAGTTATCACTGTTGCACCTTAACTATAATAATTGACATCTTAAAACAGTTTTGTGCCAAATATCCACATTTTCCAACAAATCATTACATAAAAAAAAAAAAATGGCAGTCGCAAGAAATAATAAAATCACTTTAATGGACTGTATGTACGAATGATCGATCATTCAAAACTCATAATAAATTATGACATCCATTTTTACATCGCGCTATTTCGTTCAAGTAATGTTTACCAAAAAACTAAAACAATTTGTGTGAAGAATGATATAGAAATAATGGAAATCTTTCTGAAGCCGGATATTTTTCTTCCTACAGTTATGTAGAGAAAACATTTTAAGGTTTTTTCACCTATTTTAAAAGGAATATGTTACCGTTTTGGGATTTGGTGACTTTTGAGATAATTATGTACATCTAAGGAATATTAAGATGTATTTTTTTAAAGTAACGCTTAAACAGACAATTAACATGACGTCATTTCAAACTGAACGATATCATTAAAATATGAATTAATTTGAACACAATAATAATTTTTGTTTAGTATCGTATTTTAATCTAACAGAACTTCATAAGTTGAAACAGATATAATCAGCACTTTTGTAGAACCTAGGATTCTTCCAGAAATCACAATCTCACTAGATCGAACAATAATATAATATTACCTGAAAAAATATCCGGGAAAAACAAAACAATATGGAATTTAAAAAATAATAATTCACTAATGAGCTTTGTGAACAACATAAAAATTTTCTAAGCGTTTATTCATTGAGCCCTATAGATTATTAAAAAGATGACGGACTTTTGTATGCGTCCGCGGTCGGTAGATTTCGGAAAATTGTCAGCAGTACGCGAGGAAAGGTACGAATGGAGGAATTTCGAAGAAATAAATATGAAAGGAATTCAATATGGAGGTGAATGAGGGCTGTATTACGAAAATCCTCTCGACTCCTTACACCTGGCTTCGGTTCGAGAATATCGTGCATATTGTGAAAATCATATTTATTTGGTATTCCCATGAACCTTACAGTAACGCTAATCTGACGATAGTTGAACGAAAAATACCCACGCCATTGCAATGTGTGAAAAAATATCCTATGGTGAAAAAAAATCTCGGGCAATGATTTTTTATGTTACTACGATTTCTGTGATTTTTAAACACACCAGTACGTGCCAAATAATATGAATTATATTTGCTATAGATAATTTCAATGAATATTAGTGATTTTCAAATAGCTCACTTTACTGAATTACCCCAAGAAGTCACATGTCAATTACACGCGGCATAAAATTTCGTAAATATTGAAACTAAACGTAGTAAACAAATATTTTTTATAATATCTCTACAGAGATGAAGTAGCTTTTTTCTAACTCGGGGAATATTGATATTCATGCGTAAGCGTTTAGTGGCCTGGTTAGCGTTGGCACTTAACGTATTATCACATAGCAAATATCCACACCAGCTAATCATTTTTATTTATCTTATGGTACTTTATGTGTGGGACTGGTACTGAGAGCGTAAGACTGATCCAGCAAGTGCTACGTTCATGTAATAAAAATGATCAACATACACTGCACTTGGTGTACGCAATAGTGCCCTAACACCATCTGGTGCGTATATTTTTTAGTAGTATAGTAGTTAGTAGTAGTACATGATTCGATTCACACAACATCTTGGGATTGAGAGACGCCATCAATGTATTGACATTGAAGTGGTTCGCTTGTATCTAATCTGAATTACCATTAATTACATTAGTAATCGCTCGCAGATGTCTCATGCAACTTATATGTTGTACTTATTTTTTGAGACAGCTTTTTACAACTACAACCTTTTTGAGTTAGTCTAAATTATGTGCATGCAAATGTAATTTTTTCCATGATATAAAATCAAATATACTATTCCCGTCATGGTTCTGAAGGTCCGATTGTGTGTGCCAGTATTTGGACATACTCACAATTTTGTTGGTTAACAAGTGTAAATTTGTGCTGTTTTCCTACTGTTTTGACAATATTGTACGATACTCATGATATGTTACGTAGGTAGTACATATAGCAAAATAACGACAAGAAAAAAACAATTTACTTTTAAAACCAAATATGGGTGTACGGTGTTGAGCAATATTAATTTACACTGTGTCTGACGGTGTAACAATTTAAAAATGTATTTGATTCCATATCCTGAAATCACTTTAAAAGACTAATAATCCCAGTCACTAACTGAAGGAGTTTAAGTCGAACTCCACATATTTCGTACGGTCTGACTAGCAATAATATATCCTACTCCGTACACTGCTGACTAATTTCTTCGTAACTCAAGCATGTAAGTCCCAAACCTCAACCGCGCGATTATAGTCACTACTGAAGTGTACATAATAACCGCATCCTGGGGAAAATTTGACGCACTTGCTAATTAAATAATTCATTACATATAACTCTTAAATTAATATGATGTTGTCATGTACTCCGCTCTTGGATTGGTACTGAAGGGTATGATTCGTCTTGTTACTTTCTAGTGATTTTATTTTTTGATGACAAAATTACGTGTGAATTTCATAATATGAAATTAATTCTCGTCATTCTTCTTGAAATTATCATTAACGTACCCCTAGTTGTATATCAATTTACTCCTTAATCTTTAGATTACTGTAATCGTAAACTTACCCTTCAAGATTTTCTAATATGGAGACTACTGGGTTCTATTCACTTATTTTTACTATCATTACAAATGTTACTTTTAAGTCCCTTACCTATGAAATATGGCGTTTGGTATGGGATGGAACATGAGCTTGATTTTTTTAAATATAATATATTTTATTTAATCAAAGTATGGTACCATTGCTAATCAATGCACTTGTTGGCCATCTCATAGGTAGTTCATCGATCCTTACTAAAATCAACCCTATCGGACGGAATCAAATAACATCTTTGAATCGTTTGGAACTGCCCCCAATTGGAGTATGAATTTTATTTTCCATCAGGAAGTTATCCCAATTTCCGAAAAAGCATAGTAATCTGTTGGGGCAAGGTTTCCGGAGGATACGGTTTGATGTCTTAGACATCCAAGTGAAGCTCTTCAAATTTGTAGCCGCTGTTGTCAGAGTGGGGTACTAGCGTTATCATAAGAAGGTAGGCAGTGACCAGAGCGATTACGCCTGACGGCTGTTTAGCATGATGCTTTTTCCAATCAATGGTTTGTAGTTGCTGACAAAGACTGCTGACGTAATCTTCTTCGAGTACCTCAGAAAGCTGTAGTGGCAGCGACACCAGCACTAATCCGCGCAGAAAGATCGACAAGTAACTTTTTTTGGAGTCAATTTTCGCTTGGTGCATGGTTGGCTAGTACGGCAGGGTTCATCCTTTGCGATAGTGCTTCCATTATCATGAATCAGGATCCACTTGCTATATCACAGGGTAATGATCGATTCAAATCCCTTCATTATTATGACGGTTGAGTAATAGCATACGCAGCAGTCAACGCGCGTTTGTGATGTTCGATCACTCAATTCGTGAGGTACCACCCTTTCAAGGCTATGATTCGTCATCTTTCCCACTTTGCTTCAAGTGATTCTAGAAACAGTTTTATCACTAACACCGCAACCTGCAGCTAACTCGACGTGGTTTGTATGGAAATCCGCTTTCCATAATAGTCATCAATTCATCATTATACTATCATTGGCTCCGCCGTCTCGGGCTTATTCTGCAGTCGAAATTATCCAGAACGAAAACGTTGGAACCAACAACGCACTGTTTTTCTTTTGCCGCAACCAGTCGCCATACACATAAGCGATCCTTCGAGCCGTTCTTTCCAGCAGTCACTGCCACGGTGGAACTCGTACTCGTAGTAACGCGATATTCAAGTTTCCTGGTCTAAACTGAGTGGACGCAAGAAAAAGTTAATTGAGGAAAAAACAAATTAATTATAATTTTTAAAACACGACGACTTGATCAACAGCTGTATATATTTGAATTCGGAATTCCAAACCAAAGAGAAAGCATATTTGAGATTAAAGTTCTGCCATGATACGGAAATACGCAATTTCATATTAAGGACCTAATATTTTAATGGTACTCGTTTTGTTTTCCTATACGATTAAAATAATAATATAATTTCTATAAATAGCTAGTAAAGAGTTAAATAAAAATATATAGGTGCAACTTCCTCATGTAATTTGATCACTAATATACTGCACTTGGTGTTCCAATGCAGATGCCCTCTGCAACATTAGGGATGCGGATACGATAATGTAGTAGGAATTAATTACTAATTTTCATAAATATAAGTTTGTCGAATGTCCTAGTCTTGTGAACCAAGTTTTCAAAATATATATACAATTTTACGGGAAATGCATAATATTGATCAGTGATTATACATCTCAGCAGAGACTGAAGAGAGATCTCTGAAAATGAATATGGACTATAAAAACGTTTACACAGTGCTTATGAGCTGGTGGACCTTCAATCCGTGTAATTGTATGCATCAAAGGATTATGCAAGATACGAGATGCTCTGTCTTCTATAGCCTTTTTTCAGCTTTGTAGTTAGGCACCAAGTCATGATAGTTGTTTATTATGAAGAACGCTCTTTACATATGTTTTGATAAGGTGCTTGCATAGCTCTAACTTGCGATCAACGAGCTTTGAATAGAAAATCAAAAGGTCCTCATAAAAAACTCAATATTCATTTAGGTCAGTTTTATCTCCAGAGCAAAGCGATATTTATACCCATATTTTGGTATGGATGTATGGAAATGTGATATAATATGTGAATACATATTTCGGTTGAGATATATATAACGTAAAACGTATTATATATGAATGTCTCCCCTACATGTCGTTTGTAGAATATGTCTTAATGTGACATATTGATAGCACATAAACCAAAGGGAATTTCAAATTCTTCATTATACTAGTGTGCTTGAATATTTAATTAATTAATTCATGTTCTTGGCATACAAATGTGTCATTTTTACTGCACGAATATGAATCGTGAATGTCAGAAATATCTATTTTATTGAAACCATTCAACCTGAAATATTTAACTGTTTTTTTTCCAGAAAATAAGTATGCTTTTGCAAATTGTTTAGGGTAGAAAATGTGTTCTATAATGTTAGTATTTATTGATTATTACAAATATTATCTAATATATAGGCACCTTTTTCTTTATCAATAAAGTTGTGATTTTGTTTTATGGTTTTAATCAAACAAACAACATTTTATTAAAAATACTACAAAATTGTATAAAAATAATACGCTACAAAGATAAATATCATTTCAAAGTACCCTTTCCAATGTAAATGATGAAACATAAGGGTGTAATTTGACGTGATTCGTCATGTTATACCATTCCGAGTCGGAAACGAAGCAGCAATTTGTAGCTTGCATTTACCGTACTAGAATCACTACCTTCAGAAGAAAGAGTGGCGTATATGACAATTAACGCTATTTTTTTATTTAGTATTAACACACAATTTGCTTTAAAAGTAAAAATTACAAATTTATATTATTCATTGATTCAGCGTTAACCTTTTCAAAATTATTTAAAAGAAAACCACTTTGTATTTTAACTAAACGAGTTTATTATTATTTATTATCCCCCCCCCTTATCCCTCCCACGTATTTTGACTCCACCCAACACCATTAGTACCTAATTGTATTTGTATTTTGTTAGTTTATAAGTGCACCTGATAATGGATAGACTGTTTATCCGAAACTAGTTAAATAATAATAAACTCGCGTAGTTAAAAAACAAAGTGGTTTTATTTAAAATAATTTTAATTACAAATTTAACAAAGAAATTCCATTAATTATCGACCTTTTCCGTCTCTAGCGTATGTGCGTTAAATAATCAGTAAAAACTGCATATATCGTTAAAACTACTACTACTTTCCCTTATCTGCACCTAATGGTGCATAAGTCACTGCATTGGTATACCAAAAATTCTAGAAATACGTGTAAAAATGATTATGTTGTCCGCATTGTCTAGCTAAATTTCATACGCGAGGTGCTGAGATACCTTCAAAACCAAATGTACCCTTACGCCGGATTGGCCGTTCTACGATAAAAATAAATTTAAGTGATGAGTTTCTGTCAAAAATATTTATCCTTAAAGTTTAAAGTATGCATTATGCTGATCTTCGAAAATTTTGTCGTCTGCGAAAGTTGTCATTTGAAATGCTGTATGTGCGGCTCTAAAATGTGATGTACATAAACATTTATATGTGTGTTGCAATGACGTCTATACTCTGGAAAAAAGTGTTCAGGAATATAAAATACTCATTTTTATTTTATGTTTATCCGATTCCACAAATGACACTGATATTTCAAAGCTATGTGATAATTTGTATGTTTTTATTAGCTGAAAACTTTTAAAAGCTACGTTTTTTTAATTTCGTCAGTTTGTTGCATACGCGACTCTTTCTTCGACGCCAGAATAGAGGAAGACTGATAACTTTAGCGGAATCCATTTGAATGAATTATGAGTTCACTGTGCGGTGTATGTTGATGAATTGCCAACAGCTATTAAGACTTCTAGTTTATTTAGTATCAAGGTGAGAACTCTAATGTAATTCCCTTAGTAATTAGTTCCTTTATTATTAGTTAGTAGTCCTTCAAATTATTGTTGATAGGCTTAATTGGCACTCCACGTGCATGGGTTTAAAAATCAACATTGGTAAAACCCATGTCATGTGTAACAGTTCGTGTCAAGATGCCCAGATCCCCCTGGCTCTGTCGGGACAAGTCATCGAAAGGGTCTAGAGCTTCAAATACCTGGGAGCGTACATGACAGAAAACGGCAGAGTTCAGAAAGAGCTGGGAGTGCGGCTTGGAGTAGCGGGCGCCGCATTCAACAGTATGAAAGCTGTCTGGAGATCGGATATTTACTCGGTTAAAACAAAATGCCGCCTTTATAACTCCTGCATCACACCTGTTCTCCTCTATGGCTGCGAATCGTGGCACCTAACCAGGGCCCAAGACAGCAGACTTCTGAGTTTTGAGAATAGGTGTCTTAGAAGAA
This sequence comes from Micrasema minimum, assembly GCA_022494985.1. Taxonomy (NCBI): domain Eukaryota; kingdom Metazoa; phylum Arthropoda; class Insecta; order Trichoptera; family Brachycentridae; genus Micrasema; species Micrasema minimum. The sequence goes on from JAGVSP010001160.1 coordinate 58,942, forward strand.
TTTTAGGTGTGCGGTGGTATGACTTTGTAAGGAACACAGAGGTGAGGCAACGGACACAGCAACCCTTGGTATCTACTGTCATTTGGCGGCCAATCGCTTGGCCTGGAGGCAGTTTGTGGATTCCTTATGCTCCACATAGGGAGCGGATATGGTATAATGAAATAATGAATGAATGAATTAGTTTAGCCCAATGTCAATGCTAAAGCATATCTTGTGAGGAATACATAAAATCGTTAATTTCATTAATATTTTAAGTACATATGTTTAAACTAACTAACTTACTAACCACAACGGCATTTTCCGTAGGTGGAGAGGATAGAATATGTTTAAATCTATACTATAGTTATAATAATAAATACGTCATCATCATTTGGAACATCTTTTGGAGCGCCGTTTTAGTGAGTAAAATTCTACGAGACATTATTCTACTCCTAATTACTAGAAGAATACATGTCTATAATTTAAGAAAGAAATACCTAAATAAATATTACAATTACGTACAAATTATATTGTAAATGTAAAATTTTCGAATTCCGGTTTTACAAAAATCGTACATAGATAATATTATACTTGTACATATGATAAGTCTGGCCAGAAGAAACATGCATTACATTTTTTTATGAATTTTAGTTAAACATGCCAAATTGTTAGTTTTTACTGTACACACCATAATATCATTACAAGCATTAGAGAAGTACCCAAAAAACATTGCAAATACCACTTATTTCTCTTATGCCCACCCAATGGTGCATAAGGCACTGCATTGGTACACCAAGTGCGTACCATCATCTGTCACATGAAGGCAAGATGATTAGTCATATATACACTAACTTATGTTTAGTCCAAGGTATTACGTGATATGAAAAATCAAATTAAAATATCTATTATTTCATATTGACCCCGTTACGAAACGAGCCCATTTATTTATTTCACTTTTCAATTTGACCTAATCCCTTCTTTTGACATAAAACCAACAAAAAAATGCTAATGAGAGAGTTTGGAATAACTAATTATAAAACTTTGAAACATTCAGAGTCATGTTTTAAAATGAATTAATCATTTTAAATGGTGGAGATTATTTTTCAAATGTTACAAAATGTTTACTGAATTTAATTTACGTAATTTTATAATGAGTTTTACAACTTTTATGAACATTAATTTCATGATTAACTTCTCAGTAAAAATGGTTTTGAGAATAAAATTACCGGCGTTTTTTACAAACGCCATAATTATTTCAGTTTATCAGGGTTTGCCAATATATCTTTATGTATAAATATATAGGCCAATACGATTTATCGACCTAATTTTCTATTTATTATATCGATCTCATAACGACCTGCATCTACGATATAAGATTTTTTGGTGTTCCCTGCTCTACTTTCTATAAAAATATATTGTTTACTCTTATATATTATTTGTATAATATCCAACTATTAATTTTATTTGACAAGATTTTAAATGTGTTCAAATCCTGGCTAGATATACAGCCAATTTGGTGAAATTAAAAATTTTCAGTTGTTACAGTTTTTTACTATTTGTGAAGTAAAAAAAAGGTTCGTGACGATGTGCTTAATCAAAAAAGTTGTGAAAATCATTTTTATTAGATCTCTGTTTTTTTACATTGAACCAGGTTTTTAAAGCTAGAATAATTATTGAAATCTTCATTTAAAAGTTTGAACCATTTTTTCAATGGCAAAGGATTTCATTACTCTTTTATTTACTTTTTATCTTTAGTGGAACTAAAAACGAAGATTTTTGTCAGTTTAATTAGTAAAGTTAAAGTTTCCTCACGTTGCACGACCTACTTTAAATCAAATGAACACCTTATTTTATTTGAATCTACGGGAATTCAAAATTAAATAACTTTAATAAAATTGCTTCTCAAATCGTACAAAAGTTTGCCAAAAAACAATTTTCTGTATTTAGAATGACCCACGAGTGCTACAGTAACCGTAAGGGTCTTTATTGAAATCTAAAACCTAATATTTACTCGACTTATATAGATGTTTGCGTTTGTACCTTGGGATATATAAATATGGTCAAATACGATAAAAAAAATATATATTAAGATTTGGGTTAAGAAAAATATACATCTTGCTATTGTCCACCATTCCATATCCGAAATAAATTGTTTAATTACCTATTTAATAAATAGTATTTTGAGAGGAGATCTCTTTACTTCACTCCCTTAAATTAAAAAAAAACACTCCCTAGGGTTAGGAATGGTATGAGCTCTACGTGTTTTTTTTTTTATTCAAATTTAATTAATATATTTTTTTTATTTCGTGAAACCACACAGTTTTTTTAATGCAATGAAAGAAAAAATATTGAAAAAGATAAACTAATTACTCATTCCCCTTTCCCCTTTCTCTCTAATATTTCAGGTTATTTTTTCCATCCTAATCACTTTTACCCTTTTGAAGCGTTTATTTACTTCGTATACCAAAGTAGTAGTAAGAAGTACCAAAGAGTGTTTAATTTATTAAAAATTCCCCATCAGAAGTGGGACCATAAATTCACAGCAAGAAGCAATTTATAATGCTAAGTCACCCATGAAGTTCCACCCCGTGAAGGCGGTGTATAGGAGGCTTTGACAAGCGAAATCCTTCCCGCGTCACACCACGTAAATCTACTTGATGTGATGAATAAGGGAGACAGGTTGTTTAATACACTTTCAAAACATATTTAAATTACTTAAATAAAAATGCTTTGTTTATCACCACTCAAAGTTATAAATAGTGAGTATTACAATTTTGACACCCACTTTAAATTATGTTATTAAGTTCCATAAAAGTTGTAGAATTTCTAAGACAGAATTTTAGAATTTATATTTTTTTTCTTCTAAAAGTAAAAAGAAATCTATGCATTCTTATGATATTTGCACATATTTCAATTTGTAAATACTATTTCTAATAAAACCTAAGCGGCTTGTGCTTGAAATAGAATTCGAGTCGTATCGAAGTGGGGATTCGAACCGACGATCTCTGGACTCAGAGACCACGACGCTACCCACTAGGCCACCACCCGTTTTAAAATGTGATATTTCCTATCAAAAGAAAATGTAGTAGTGTACATGACGCCTTTTTAGGCTGAAATCTAAGATTCTTTTACAAAAATGTTGGCAAACAAACATAACCATGAAACCCAAAAATAATGTTTGGGTACCAGTAGACTTTTATAATTTACTTTTAAGTTCGAAGAATGTAAGCATTAAAACTCATATTTGAGTACAAAGCGACAAAGTAATTTGTTCAAAATACATGAGTTTCCAACGAACACATGTAACGTATCTACTTAAATTGTAAAATAATACCGTGAATTGGAACGTTCGTTGATTCCGAAATCCCTACGCTTTAATATACTCCTACATACGTAAGACATGTCTTAAGACGAGCTTAATTAAGCGTCTAACGGAGCGAAGTACTAGACTGAAGTAATATTATTACCTAAAGTAAACCACAAGGAAATGCTCTCAAAGAAGGCGGAATGCAAGCCCTGTATCTTTACGTTTGTTGGAACAGGCTAGTGATGCGAATAATTGGTTATGATAATCGAATAATTCAGTTTTGACCTAGACCATTCAATGATAACAGAATTGTTGTAATAGATTTTTGCATAATAATCCGATTTGATTAGTGTTATACAATAATTCTTCTAACCGAGCTTCTTGTTATTATTATAATTGCTAAATTTTATGATATAATAGGGTTTATAATTATAATGAACGATTTTTTTAAATAACGGTGTAGTTTTAATAATTAAATTTTTGTATTTCAATAGTATTTAGATACCTGTGATTGCGATTGGTAGAAAAAACTATAGCTATATTTATTAAAGAAAACTGATAAAGTTCATTCTCTTCTCATTTCCGATCGCATTTTGTAGCTATGTTGGATATCAGTTGTAAATAATAACAATATAAAGAATTAGTTCATAATTTTGTTTTTGTTTTGAACCAGATATTTTATTCATTTATACATACATATATTTATGTAGTTTTAAACATCTATCAGAATTTTTTTAGATTCTTATTTTTATTATTTTTTTTAAGTAAAAATCTTATGATATTTGCACATATTTTAATTTGCAAATACTATTTCCAATAAAACCTAACCGGTTTGTGCTTGAAAATAGGAATCGAGTCGTGTCGAAGTGGGGATTCGAACCGACGATCTCTGGACTCAGAGACCGCGACGCTACCACTGGGCCACCACCCGTTATTTTTAAATAATTTTGATCGTTTCTGTATTATCCCTTTCAACATTATTTTGGTGCGTATTTATTGTTTAATTTGTCAAATATTTTTTACATTTTTTTAAATTTTTTTAATTTCCCCCTTTTTGTTGTTTCTAAAATATTTCAATAAGGGTTCAACCTAAAGAACTGAATACACGAAGAAAGAACTGAATACACGCATCCAATTACTGTAACTTATACAAATAATGTACAAAGTAAAAAAATAAATTATGAAAAAACGAATATCTTCCGTAAAAAAAGAAGATTACAAACAATGTGGATCAATTTTGTTATTGGAACTTCTAAAAGTTACATGAAAAATGATCAGGATATAGTGAACTTGCAATGCCTTATGCAATATGCAACCATTGATAACGGATTAGGGAAAGTTGTAGTAGTATTGGAACAAACAGATACTAGAATATTCGAATAACTTAGAATGTTAATTAATAAAATTTAGGTGTTTTTTTCAATATCGGTTCTGCACAGCGCACGATCAGACTTAGCTTATTATAATACACCCCCATATATGTGCATTATGATGATTAATTATGACACGTAGAATAATAAAGTGTTGAAAACATGTTATAAGATGATTTATTGCGTTAATTAATATGTTGCTTACCGAGCATAAATTTATTACGGACGATTAATATTGATGGCACAGCCATTTGCCAAAATGTTTCATTTTCACTGGCGCTGAGCGATAGATGTCTTTTATTTCATGAGAAAGCCTGAATCTTAAATTTTTAACAAAAACCAAAAGTCTTTACCCTCTGTCTGTCTCTCCTGCTTTTGTTTCAACACATTATTGAAGTAAATTTATCCCAACATTTTGAATGTGTACAAATACTTGTGGACAATTACTTGGTTATACTGAGAATCACACGTACAATGTAAATATTTCTGTTAAAACATGTTGAGCCATTTTTTCCATAGATGGTAGATAGATAAAATACAAAAATAATCCAAAAAGAACTCAAGAATACATCATCAAGAGTTCGACTGATACGGTTATCACATGATAGGTGGAATAAGGAATTTTGTAATACCTCAAGTAACCACTTAACCCAACAGATAATAGGTCACAAGCCCTGTAAACGTTAAGATAATCAATATTGATTTTCAGACTTTCTCTGTCTCTATTAAGATGTAAAAATAAAAAAAATATTATCTTAATTTATTAATAAAACACTTTGTTTTCAATAAACTTGATAGATTTAATGACTAACTAACTGACCATCACGCCATTTCCCCAGAGAGGATAGAACGCCATACCACTCTGTTCTGGCACACTTTTCTCGCTTCCACTGCATTCATGCATCTTCTCATACACACACGCCAATTATTCCGACTTTTCTCATGTCCACTTTCAAGTACTTGTTGCTCTTTATCATGCCATGTCTTTCTCGGACTTCCTCGACTTCTACACCCAGGCAGACTTGCATTATAACTTTTTTTGCCGTTTTTTTATCACTCATTCGCTTCACTGGTTTTAAAACAACTCTGTTTTATAATCAAATAATAGATTGATTTTTTTCAAGCATAAAAATAAAATTATAAAATAGTACGGTTTAGTAATTTTTAATAATACCACATGTACACAATATTTATGTAAAAAAATATATGTACTAGCGGTAAGATGTCACATTTCTATACAATAAAGAAATAATTATATGGGAAATCATTGCTTTTGTTAAAATTAAAATGCTTAATAAAATAAAAATTGCTACATAATGTGTAGAAACATTTTTCGAAGCGCTGATTTTTTGCAATTAGGCTGTATTTTTTATAGTATGTATCACATGAGAATCAATCTCAATCCTTTGTGAACATTATTAACATTCTATGAATAAAATGGTGCGATTCAAGCTAAAATAGTTGTACGTTCAAATT